>WEIS01060872.1:0-11226 GCA_013389965.1 Todus mexicanus | reverse complement strand
CGGTGTCGGTGTCTGCCCCGCACCTCCCCGCCTCTCACACCAGGTGGCAGCAAAGGAGCAANGGCGGGACTTTTATGTACTGTAGAAGGGGATAAAGTCCCTGTAGTGCACATAGAAAACACACTACCGAGACCAGTCTGGGTTATTTCTGCCTCAGGCAAAGGCAAACCCATTTGTGAGATTGCTTTTGCTCAAGGACCTGGGTGTACTTGGTGGGTGATGTGGAAGGATGGAGAAGCCTGATGAAACTCAGGAGAGTTTCAGCCCTACGTATTTACTTTTATAAGGTAGCGACAATACTTCTACTAGGAAGCTCTTGAAAAGTGTTTTTTAGTGAAGCTTTTATTATAGAGCTCACTCCTGCTCATTGCTTGACCTCATTTTTAATAATAATAATAATGATTTTAATCCATTAGCAGATAAGAATAATAGGGAAACTACTACATTTCTTTCATTGTATTTCTTACAGGCTGCTTTTAGACTATATAAAGTTGCAAAACTGACTACTCAGAAACTACAACAAGAAATCGTAGAATTCTCATACAGGAATTTAACCACCCTCTCCTAGATAACCCTGCCTCACACTTCTGAAAGACGTAAGGCTGCTTGTCCCCACGGCCACGCATGGCCCCAGAGACACTGTGCCCATTTACTGGATGTTGCACCTTGCAACCAACCAGCAGGCAAAAAGGCATCCTTCAAACCAGATGTGGAATTAGACATTAATGTTGAGGAAAAGACCCTAAACGGATTCCATGACCTGTCCCTGTGCCCCTCACCTTCTGCCCCAGATGGGCAATGTTAAAAGGCCCTGCAGCTTCTGGAAGAGGCACGTCAACACCCTTCAGCAGTCTGTAAAGCCGAATGCAGCCACATGGTGGAGGAAGAACATGTGTAACCAAATTTGCACTCAATGATACGGCCTGGTTGTACCTTCTCTGGGAACCACTGCCCCTGTAATCCCCCAGAAATGCTGCCCCCAGGAGCTGGGTGCTACCCCCTGCTTTGCTTCACTAGAGGAGCTTTTGGAAGAGTTATGAGATACATCCATGGATGAGTTAGACTGTCAGCTTTCTGCAGACCTTAATATCTGAATACTTGCGTACACTGCAGTAGTTTTTGTGAGTCATCTCCTATTTTAATTAAAGAAAGTAAACAGAAATGGGGAAAAACAAATGTTAACTGGAGCTGTTTCCTTCCCAGTGGAGTCTGAATTCCACAGCTTCAGCTTTGGGCCTGCCTCCAAATGGTGCCTCTGGGCATAAGAATGGGGGCATGGGAAGAAGAAGCCTCCCGACACTAGAAATCCAGCTGATCAGAAGACTATGCTGACTGGCTGTTTAGACACACGTTGCCAGCATTGGACCCTGTTCCACTGTGAGGCAAAAATTTTAAGCATTATGAAGGTATCTGCATGCAATGTGGCCCTGTCTGCATTTCCCATGCAGCTAAGCCCCTGCATTAAGGTCTGCGGCCCTGATGACCACAAGGCTGAAGTTCTGCAGTATGGAGCTATGGTGGATATCTATTTGGATTGCTCCCTTCTCCACAGAGATACTTGCTATGCACTGGATCCTGGACTCTCTGCCTTCTACCTACAAGAGACACACACCCTCTACACTTCTTCAGGCCAAGGAGGGGCAAAACCAGAGATAACAAAGGCCTCAGAAATTCCTAAGGAAACCAAAAAAGCACACCATTTAAATCTAGCAAAAAATATTTCATTAACTGAACAAAGTAGTTATTTAAGAGCATACAAGTGAACTACCTAAGGAGCTGATGATATTGTCACCGCACTGTTGCCTCCACACAGTCTCCTGAGTCCTGCTCTTCTCCAAAACAGCAGCTGTGTGTGCAGAACTCAGGCTGTGCTCGTCCTTTGGCAGGTCTTGTTCCAGGCATACCATGTGCTGGGCTGTGCTTGCAGGAGAGCCCAGCATAGGATGGTATATTGGCTGTGGATCCCATGAGCTTGCAGCAGCCTGGGTCCACAGCTATCCGAAGTGCTAGATGCAAGAGACATTTGTCTTCATACTGTCTCTCAAATGATCTCAGTCCAGCAGATGATCAATCAACTGTTCCAGAAAAGGGCTGAAATCTCAAAGTCCTGAGAGAGGATGGTGAGAGGGACTTCTCTCTCTCTTCCTCAACCTTGCTCTGATGCTCTGCTCCTGTGCTGTGATGAATCTCTCCAAGCTGTTTCCACTTTGCCACAGAGGTTGCTCTGTACCCTATGACACCCATGAGAAATGTCATCTCTTCCCCTAGTGCAGTGCCAGATCATTTGTGGGGAGCAAAAAAAATAAATGACTATGCAGACTATTCTAGACTTGAGGGTCAGAAATTCTCCCTCAGACTTAAGAATGGTTATTCATGAAGGTGGATTGACAGGGTCGAATGACAGATGGGTGATCTACCGTGATTTCTCTGAGTAGACAGCACTATAGGGAGATGGGGGTGTATGTAGAGGGCTCTCACCTCTGCAAAGACTGTTGTACTCCTCGTGCATTTTACCTGGCTGACAGAGTTCATCAAAGTACCAGGCAGCATGTTTCCAAAGAAAACTGATGTGCCCTCTATTCTACCTGTGTTCTACCTGCCTGCCAATATCACATCTATTTTGTGTTAACAATCCTTCTTGGGCTGCTTCTGAGGGACATGGAGATGTATGGGGCTGATAACCCAGAAAGAAACAACTCAGGGTCCCCAGCTGACTGACTCTCTTTGGCAGGCACATACGGATCCCTGGCCCTATCTTCAAAGCTGCGCTGGTATTGCCTTGCCTCAGATCTTGTGTAGCTCACTGTGCAATTGCCAAGGAGCCAAACTGCTTCCAAAATCATGCTTGTGCTTTGCAGGGATGCACGTAGCCTTGACCTCCAACCAGCATTGATTGCTACTTTTTGCAAAGCTGACCTATGCTGACTGCATCATTATCTACTTACTGCTGAGTCCTTGTTTCCAACAGCCAAGCAATCAAGCGAGGATGTGGAACTAGAAACTGGTGACAAAGGCCTAGATGTCTTTTAGGTCCCAGGCCACGCAGAGCTCATCTGCTAATAAACATTCCCTAGAGAAGACACTTTCTCTCCATTGACTAGAAGGAAACTGGAGAGATATGATTCATCAGACTAAGACACCACTGTAAGATGCTAAATGGAGGGCTAAATGACCCCTATCAAAAATCCTCCCCCCATCCCCAAACAGATCCACATGGTAGTGTGAAACAGCAAAGCTAAACAAGACCTTCAAACACTACAAGTAAGCTTTGTTCTTGAGCAGAAATGTTGTTATGCGGGTGGAGAGTGGGAAAGCCTGCTCAGTTTGGATGGCCTTGCTCCCCCGTACCAACACATACCTGCTCCCTGAAGCTGAGGGAGACAGAAGATGGGAAAAGACTGAATGTTGCTACATTTCGAACACTGCAACATTTGTCTCCAAGATTGCTTAGGATGGGAAAGAGATGGACATTGCTACACTTTCAAAAAACAGTTTGTGCAGAAACGAATCTGGAATGGAGCTCTCCCCATCAGATAAAGACCAATGAGATGTTGTTGGATCCTTGGTGGTGACTATTATCTCGCAAAACTATCCTGAATCCTGTCTTGATTTCTGCCTTTTCTTATTCTATTCTGTTGTTTCACTACTTTCTTTTACTTGTTATAATGAAATAGTAGTTTTGATTATACAGCATTTGACCTCATTTGTGTCTTAATTTCACCCTCAGGATCGTATTGAACCTTGTCACAATAAAATATTCAACTGAATATCGCTCAGGAGTTAAAGTCAGCCACACCCAGCCCTTCTAATATCTGAGGACAAGCTGGAAATCAAGGGGGTTTAACTTCTGACAAATTACTTTACAATCTGAATCCGATGTTGGATCACGACAACAATGAACACTCTTTCTGAAGTCCTCTAGGATTTCTTTTCTCCTTTTCTCCCCTGATCACCAATTGTCTAAAGGTAGAGTCAATTTGTGAACATTTGTGACTTTTTTCCTCCAACTGATATTTCCTAAATAAAGTATACATTCAAGCTGTGCTTCATTCTGTTTTATAGGCAAAATGAGGGAAATCAGAAGCACGTCTACTTATTTTTACACATGCTAGGTCTATAGCCACGACAGAGCCTGAAACCAAAGAATGGGACAGATTTCTTGAGTGGTTACATGTAAAAAGAGGACAGTGGAGCTCAGGATCTCTGTTGCGATGCACAAGCCAGAGGATGGTCAGTCACCCAGGAAAAGTGTAGTACTTGTGTTTCAGTGTGTGCGTCACTAGTGTTGTGTCCTCTTGGAACGACATCGTTTGGAGGTGCTTTCCCTTCACATACATGAAGGGAAGGGACTGTGGGAAATGTAACAAGTGGACTATATAGGTCCTTTTCAAAAGTCAGAAGGAAAATGTTATATGTTAGTTGGAGTACAGGTGCTATCAGGATTAGTTCAAGCTGAGGCCTTTGCCAGAACTACGAGGGAAAACAGTAAAAGCATTGAAGGGATGGTTTGGTACTTTTCCCAAACCACAATCAATTCAGACAGATAATGATTCTCTCACTCTACTGCAAGAATAGTCCAAAACTGGGCTACTCGGGATGGAATTTCATGAGTATTCTGTATTACCCACAAGTCAATGGAATTGTGGAAAGAACAAATGGTCTGGTAAAGCGATTCCTCAAGCTGCATGAATCAGGAGGGACTGAGCAACTAAAGGATGCTGTAGCCAGAGTCAATAGTCACTGGGGAATAAATGGGTGCCCCAAAATCATAGCATTCTGCCCAAGAACTCCAACTATCATGCCGGCTTTGAATGGATCTAATCACACTAACAATCCATCTCATTTCACAGGTCAGCCGATTTTGGTTTAAGTCGCCACTGTGGTAACTGTACCTCTGGTACTGGATACCCCATTGAACAAATATGCCTGGATGGCAAAAGATGCACATGGCAAAGAATACAAAATCAATACACGATGAATTATTCAATCCTTTTAACCTTTGCTTAATTCTGGTTCTGTTAAACAGACTGAGATTGACAGCAGATGGGAAAAGCCTGAAATAGCTACATTTCGAACACTACAACATTTGTCTCAAAGATTGCTTAGGATGGGAAAGAGATGGGCATTGCAACATTTTTGAAAAAGGTTTGTGCAGAAACAAAGCTGGAATGGAGCGCTCCCTACCAGATAAAGACCAATGAGACATTGATTTTCATAATACGTGTGATCTTCCATTGCCAATACTTGTTTGGACCATGCTTATCATCACCCTTGGTACCTGGGGATGCGCCTGTAATCCTCTCTCGACTTGCCTTGGCAAAATGAATTTACTGTTCTAGGTCAACAGTTAGCTAACGTATTCAATCTTACCTATTACTGCATATGTGGTGGACCAAAAGGATCTGAAGATTGGCCATGGGTATCTCAGCCAGATGAACCCAAATGGTGGGTGAGTGATCCGAGCGTAGTGCATGATGGAACAGACCACCAAAAGACCCCTCAACGATGGTGCTGGGCATGCGCATCAACCACAGGAGTCATGTAAAAAGCAAAGCAGCTCCAATAATTAATTGACTATCACCTGGAAAAGGAGGGGACATGGGCAATAAGAGGTGTACACAAGGACCAAATGACGAAGGAGTCCCCACCGTGGATCCAGCCAATGGGTTGCCCTTGGAACATGTCAGTGGTATGCTGATCTATCCTCCTTCTTTCCAACTTTGCCTTTTCCTCTTTTCTTTTCCCTTTTCTATTGTTAAGTTGTGAGAGCACTAATAAAGTACCATTGCTTACTAAGTGACATCTGACTTCATTTGTGTCTTAATTTTGCGCTGGAGGAGTCCCTAGAGTCCTTGGTCATATTTGGGACCAACTCGGACTGTAACATGTATTTACTAAATCACAACAAAGAAACTGAAAATCAAGACTCATTTAAGACATATTAATTACCATAACCCCAGGTTTTAACTATAATCACAGGATCACAGGATGTTAGCGGTTGGAAGGGACCTCTGGAGATCTTTGAGTCCAACCCCCCTGCCAGAGCAGGACCATAGAATCTAGGGCAGGTCACACAGGAATGCATCCAGACAGATCTTGAAAGTCTCCAGAGAAGGAGACTCCATAACCTCTCTGGCGAGGCTGTTCCAGTGGTCTGTAACCCTTACAGTAAAGAAGTTCTTCCTCATGTTGAGGTGGAATTTTTGTGCTCTAGCTTGCATCTATTGCCCCTTGTCCTATGACAGGGCACGAGTGAGAAAAGGCTGTCCCTATCAAAGTGAGATTGAGTAATAAGGCATCAAAGTTCAGCACTGACAAGGGAGTGAAATCTCTGTTTTAAAGCCATTTTACACTTGTTTTCTAGCAACTGCCAGGTTTAATACGGACAAACAAGTTTCATATATAGAAACTCTTCCCCTAATGCTTTTCTAGAGTTTTTTCCTCACCAGAAACAAAAACATTAAATACCACAAATCCCTGCAATGAGACAGTCCACAATAAACTTCGGTCACATACATAAAATTGATACTTATTATGCCCAAAATACATTTTAGGGCACCTTTTTTGCCAGAATCAATTTTGTCTCTTCTTTCCCACTCCACCCCTCCATCCCCCTCTTTTCTTGTAATGCACTGAACAGAGAAGATCTTCAATGCTATACATTAAATATTTGCCTTATAGCCAGATGACTCTACTGCATTATCTGGGCTCTGCTTACCACCTCTGCCCTCTCAGCTATACACTCCTCAAATACTGACACTGTCCTTCACTCTGTGCTGGTGAGGCCCCACCTGGGGTATTGTATCCAGTTCTGGGCACCCCAGTTCAAGAAGGACAGGGAACTACTGGAGAGAGTCCAGTGCAGGGCCACCAAGATTATTAAGGCAGTGGATCATCTACCCTACAAGGACAAGCTGTGTGTCTTCAACTTGGAGAAGAGGAGACTGAGAAGGGACCTCATCAATGTCTATACATATGTAAAGGGTGAGTGTCAGGAGGATGGAGGTAGGCTCTTCTCAGTGTCGTCCAGTGTTAGGACAAGGGGCAATGGGAATACGCTGGAGCATAGGAAGTTTTGGGTAAATATCAGGAAAAACATCTTCACATTGAGTGTGACAGAGCACTGGAACAGGTTGCTCAGAGAGGTGGTGGAGTCTCCTTCTCTGGAGACATTCAAAACCCACCTGGATACGTTCCTGTGTGGCCTCATCTAGGTGACCCTATTCTGGCAGGTGATTGGACTAGATGATCTTTCAAGGTCCCTTCCAACCCCTAACATTCTATGATTCTATGACTCATACACAGAATTATCTGTACTTCAAATATTCTCCAATCCTAAATGTTCTTGAATTTTACAGGATGTATTTTCTGTCCTCTGCTTCAGGCCATTGTTAAAACTCTGATGTAAATTATCTGTGGTACAGCCTTTGCAGTCCTCAGATGATGCTTAATGATACCATTGCACAGCAACTCATAAAACTGGACACATAAATGTTTTTATGGCTATGGACTTGTATGGGCTTGATTCAATATTTCTTCCCAAATTTAGTACATTTCTGCTAAATTAGCTTCTGATCACTTTTTGCCTTCCTATTACACATCTGGCAAGAGGTCTGGGCTAAAAGCAGGCAGACATCAAACCATTTGTTCCTTCAGGGTTGTCATCCCCCAGAGGAACATCACTCAGCTGTTGTGAAGTGCTAAATAAGAAATAATCACAGAATCATAGAATGCCTTGAGTTGGATGGGACCTCTAAAGGTCATCTAGTCCAACTCCCTGCAGTGAGTGGGGACATCCTCAACTAGATCAGGTTACTTGGAGCCCCATCAAGCCTGACCTTGCCTTCTCTTCTGCAGGCTGAATAGCGCTAACTCTTGCAGCCTGTCCTTGTAGGAGAGGGGCTCCAGCCCTCTGACCATTTTTGTGCCCCTTGCTTGTTGCCTATCTTAAATTTCACTCTTCATGTGAAGAAGGAGCTCTTTTAAGCATTAATTTTAAAAGACAGAAGATTTAGCTGCAAAAGATTCCCTTCAGACCATCTCAAGCTGTTATCCTGCCAGCAGGAAAGCAAACATGCTACTAACTGAGCTGTCATAGTCTAAGCAGTCAATCTTGAGGCCACTCTCTCTCCATCTTTTAAAGTGGTTTTACGCAATCTAGTAGTTTTATGTCAAGTGTGAGCTGACCAAAACATCGGGAAGTGACCAGGGGGAAGTATTAAAAGACTACGGCATGGAGATGCTGGGAGAGGGATATCCAGGAGCACTCACAAGGCTTTGGATAAAGGGCCCTGTAAGAAAAAAGGTTGGTAGTTTGGCAGCAGAGGATTGGATATGAGGCACAGGGAAGAGAAGATGTATAGGCTACAGGATTGTTGTGGTAGGAAAGATAAAAGATGTTGAGAATCTGTTAATTTGCAGGAGAGAGGGGAGGTGGATACTGAAGTGAGATGAGAGGGATTTGAGAGTTGGGCCTGAGGGTATTGCAAAATGGAAGAAGGGAGTAGACATGACAGGAGTATTTATTAGACAAGCCTGATGACATTGATCATTGTTAATGTCCTCCTCGCGCACACACAAGCACCCTCCCAACGCCTCCTTCCTGGGCAAGCAGCTACCGACGGGGTGACAGTGCACATGAAGATATGTTTGCAGCAGCAGGGTAACTGTCCTTTCTGTTGAGTAATCACTGTTCAGCGACAGCTAAAACTGGTTTATTCCAGGACAAATGTTTTCTGCTGAGTGGTTGCTGCACTGTAGATGGCTAACTGCTCTTGAGTGTCTAGTGGTGGCAGCCTGGTGTTGGTCAGTTGAAGACCCTTATGACCAACATGGTTGCTTAAATTCTCTTACTGTAAATTTAGTTGTGATTTCTGTCTAAATGCCCCCACATTCCTACTGCCTGGAGTCTTCTGGGCAAGGCTCATACCGAACTTGGACCAGCAGTCTGCCTCACATTTTTTCTGCTGTCCTCAGCTGTTCATATGTCATCATAGCTCAGCTGTTTTGATATGGATCTGGCACATGACATCACACTTGTTTCTGTGGTTTCTTCAGCTGCATTAGTCTAATGTTTGTCTATGAGTTGCTTTCCCAAAAACAAAGTTAATAATACGTTACAAGAGCAAGTTTTTGAAACGTCTCCTCTTTAATTGAAAAGATATGTCATGTTTTCTTGTCCAAAAGTGTTTGCAGTACTTACAAGTGCAGTTTAATGCCTTTATTTGAAAATATGTGCATATATAAAGACATCTTTTTCTAAAAATGCATACTTTCTATTGCTTATTTGCATGTAGATAAGTAAGACCATCCATATTCTGTCAGACCAAAGGTCCTTCAATAATGTTTTAAGTTCACTATCTTGTCTTTCAGCTCCAGCATCTCAGTTAAAAACTGCACTCCAGGGAAGAAGCTTAATGCCTACTTATGTGTCTAATGGGAATGCCTCCTGGACACTGGAGCAGGCACAAAGTGAATTAGTGGGTGACAGACAGCTTGATAACATAGGGAACATCTGCACAGCTACTGTAGTCAGAAGTAAGACTGAGTCCAGGCAAAAAGAACATAGGACATAGCTCCACGGTAGCGTTCAGACAACAGAAACATAGAAAGAAATTCAGAGATCATTCTGGTAATTTTTGTCTGCCAACCGTGGGCTAGAAAATCGAAATAACATTTTCATAGTATTTGCCTTTAGATTGCTGGTAAAACAACTACTAGAATACTGTGTACAAAGGGAGAAAGATTCAAAAGAATTATAAAGGAAAACTACAAAACTTGTTATAGATTGCTTAATCATCCTAAAACCTTGATCTATTTAAACAATCAAAGATTAAAGGCCCCTTGATCACAATTTATAAATGTCAAATCGAGCTGTTGAAGGTATAATGAGATTCAGTGACTGGGAGATGAAGCTAAACTAATTCAGACCATAAATAATGCTCTCATTAGTTATCCATGTGCATATTAACTTCTGAAATAATCTATCAAAGATTGCCCATCACTGAAAAGAATTAAATCAACATTGGATTTTTTATTTGATAGACATGCTTTAATTCACAACATCTATTGGGCTTGAAGCAAATTAATTAATGGATGTCAAGTGACCTGTGTTACTCAAAAGGCTAGAGTAAATAATTGTAAAGCCTATATTAATCACTGAGTTCTTTAATTTAGCCGCTGCAAATAACAACCTCATAGCTTGGTGATGTGTGGCAAGGCTTATTTCTTGATTTGTTTGTCCTAATGACAATATCAAGATATCCTTTGCAGAGGACATCTCCTTTCTCCCACAGCCAGCAACAACCTTAAAATTGACCACTGGAACACAGACTGTCCTCTCAATCTTATTGCCACCTTTGCCAACAAGCCCTTATGGAGGCCACACTGGGATCAGAGAGGGACATTTTCACCGGTACAGTTGTCCAAAAAGACTACAGAGAGGGTGACATTACCTGGAGCTGTAACTATATTGTACTGGAAGATGCCCTCTGACAGTTTTATTACTATTGCACCTTTTAAAATGTGTTGCAGCGCAGCCTGGGAACGATATGCTCATTTGTCAAGATAATATACATCTAAGGGTGCCTCTTGTTAAGCTCACAGTCAGGCATTTCTGAAGCCTCATCATCACTCTGCTTTTTTTTTTTGGCTGCAGGTGATTCACTTCACCTTGCTGTGACTGTGTGTTAAGTGACAAAGATAATCTGCTTTCTGGGGACTCTAGAGGGTTTGGTAGTGCTACACGGTGTGCTGTAACTTGAAGTTACATCTCAGCATTTCACACCACACAGCATAGTGTCTTGTCTTTCACCTGTATCGGCGATGACAGAACAAGTAGCGTGAAAGCATTTCTTTTCTCACATGCGCTGATTTGCTATGTGTTAAGAACTGTCCATGACAACTTGGCTTTAGTCTGAGGAAGGGATGTTTCTTAACACTGAAGTTATATCCCAATCTTACACACCAAACAATGTATTGAAGCTCCGGGAACTGGACAAAAGCATTGACATGGCCATACGGTGAGCCACCACACCATAATGTTTATATGCACTGCTCTCAGTAGTAAGATTTCACCCAGTGCTTTTATTACAGCTTGCTATTTCTCTTTCATTAGTCATTTACTAGCAGCTACTGGCCTCCATCTGACACACATAGGCAATAAGAATTGTTGCAGGGAGAAAGCTATTTCAATTTGTTGCTAGTTTTAGTGAGATGGGTGTTGGT
>WEIS01060867.1:0-13245 GCA_013389965.1 Todus mexicanus | reverse complement strand
AGCATCTATAATTGCGAGTTATTATTTGAAAAATAATTGTTTTCATTACTTTCCAGAAAGCTTGGTATGAAAATAATCTATATTGTTTGGTTTCTTTTAATTTGAGAACTTTTCCACACTACAATGTGCCTGAGTAGGCCCATTGCATCATGTTCTCCATTTTATTTTAAAGTCACTTGAAGAGCTAATACTTAGCTATTAGGCTATTTTCCTTGATCTCCAGCCACAGAAATTTGTTTTTAAATAATGCTTGTCTTATTTTTCATAGCTGATGTGACTGATTCAGATTGGATTATTTCATTTGACCCAAACTGGGGCTGCGGTTCGAAGATCCAACCAATCTGTGGGCAGCCCTTTCTTTCTCTAATAGCAGACTAATTGGCAGACCAATTAATCTGCTCATCTGTGAAGAGAAAATTTATAGCAATAAGTAGTTCTATTTCCAGTAGTCATTCTCTAAAGTAACATTACAGTGGCCTTGTTTACTTCGTGCCCTGCAACATGATCCAGTGCTTCAACAGTAGCACAGGTCAATTAGTGGACAAATTAAGCAATTATTAGCCACTAACAAGGGTGACTGGCATCATTACCCTTCCTGTTTACCAGCAAACTGTTATTTTAATAGAAAGATCAACAAATAAATTAGGGCATCTGTTGTATTGCCATGTCTGCCTTGAAGTAAATGATATTAAATGGGTTTTGGTTGCTGCCAAATTCTTAACCCCAGCCTAATGAGATACACTCATATGTCTCTTGCTGATTATAGAAGCTGTAAAATTTCGTTTGTATTGATTTATTAACAGGAGGACCAAGTCCTCTGCTATGGTATTTTTTTAGTAGCCTGATATCTGTCTTTTATTTTAAACATTATTGATTCGGAGACCATTGGTTCTCTCTGAAAGACAAAGCTATCTACTCATTATATTGATTATTCGGACACTTACAATAATTTTATGGTGATGTTTGTATATGGAGATGTATGCTTCCACCTGATGCTTCTCTTATGTTCCTTAGAGCTGCTTTTGCTTCCAGGTTAGACTTGTGTGAGTCTATTAGTTTTAACTCTTGCTTTCTATTTTTATCTTGGGGCGAGACTTTCCCAGATCTAATTAACCATCTCTTAAATAAGAAAGCACAGTAAATGTTTTTGGATTGGGTGAACTTGGCTGCAGTAGCCCCCAATAGATTGTGGTACATTGGGAAATGCTGGGTCTCATTTGCCACCAAGCTGCTGGGTGCTCAAAGCCAGTCTCTTCCCTTTATTCTGCTGTGCCTGGTGCAACAGTGAATCATGCAGAGCAGAGACTCACCCATTACGTGTTTATATGCAGCCTTCCACGTCATAACACGTTCTTGGTTAGGGAATAATAATTCCCTGTGTGAAACTGAAAACTGTAGCTTCTAGTTGCCAAGATGCTTTTGCCAAGCTCTGTGAGCAAGGCTGCATCAATAACAGGAGGAAAATCAGCGGAACCCGGACAAACCTCTTCCCTGGCACAGTTACAACCAGAGAAAAGCTCTGAGAATGTGGGCTCTTGTGTCACCTCCTGAATGAAAAGAAGTCATGTTATCCCTGAGGTATTTGTGGTCCTCCCTGCTGCATGAAGAGCTGTCACAAGTACATGCATAGCTCACTGCCAGATTCCAAGGCAAAACTGTTCCACTAAGGTCTTAGGTGAAGTAACGATCATACACAAAAAGTGATGTTTATGCTGCTTTTTTTGTGGCCACTTTGAAATATCTGACCTAGGATAAAGTATGTTCTGGACATACTGATTTCTGAATAGTTAGCTCTTGCAAGCATTTTAGAAAACATAGACTGATGTGATGCTTTGAGTCTAGTTGCAAGCTCTTTAAAACTCAAACCAGCATAGTGTCTCAAGAAGCCATGAACTAAGCGTGGAATTGTATTCCTTTAAGCAGTTTTGAGCCCTCCAGGTGTGCACACTGTGGATTATATTTTAGACGCTGCCAGAAAACAGTTAGAGCAGCAGTTTAACATAGCTAAGCCTTTCATGTTTGCATACAGTTAGGAAACCTGGTTGTTCAGGATCCAACTGTGTCCCTGTCGTTTCTTTGTGTT
The DNA here is from genome assembly GCA_013389965.1 of Todus mexicanus. Taxonomy (NCBI): domain Eukaryota; kingdom Metazoa; phylum Chordata; class Aves; order Coraciiformes; family Todidae; genus Todus; species Todus mexicanus. Next base: position 11,162 of record WEIS01060867.1, on the reverse strand, counting down.
CTTGCTGTTGTATAATGAACAAAAGACACAACACCAGCCAAAAAGCAGATCGATGTTTGGTTTCCTTCGCTGGGAGGAGGTAATTGCAGAAACATTTCCTGTGCGATATAATTATGTTTATGCTAATTCACCTCAAATTCAGGTTTAGTCTCTTCTCAAGTGGAAGACTTTGTTACAGAAAGGGACTTTCTCTTCTTCAGGATTACTCACTAATAGATGAAAAAATTGCTGAGGTTTAGAGTCAATTACATCCTGATCATCTTAGGCATTTCACAAGCCTCATTTTTTCCCAGTGTGCCTCAACAAATTAGAATTCATTCCAACAGCAGCATAGGCTCAGATTTGTTAGTATTTGAAATACGAAATGGGCCTTAGGAAATAGGCTAAATGAAGGAGTTGTGCAGAATGTAAGATTTTGGTCCCATCTTTAATGCAGCTTTCAGCCAAGCTATAAACAAGTGTGTTTAACCTGGTGTGTACCAGGGCTTTGGTTTGTTTGTTTTGAAAGATTTTGATTGGATCACAAAAACTCGGGTCTGAAGTCAGCTTTTTTGAAGTCAGCTAGTTAGCCCATGCCAGCTCTTCTACACTGAATTGTTGCTTGTTATATCTATTCCCTTGGGCTTTGCCCTGTCCAGTGTTAAACATTTCTGATGACGGGATTCCTCTCTTCCCCTGGAGAGACAATTCCACAGTCTAATAGAGCTCACCATTAGTGAAATTTTACTGATGATCGGCCTTAATTTTTCCCTGCTTAATTTTATCCTGTTACTAGAGCGTAGTGATTGATTTATTCTGGGGAAATTCAGTAAATGGTTCCTGCTTCACAGGATGGACCTTACAATAAATAGTAAATTGTCGTGACCTATCTGTGGGTGTCCTGAGATTATACAGGAACTCAATTTATCTTGACATTCATTCCCTGGAAGCTATTTCTGTCAGTATCAACTCAGTGAAGGAGCAAGCAATGAATTTAGTTGCCAGACTGCCTGCCTCCTGCCCCAGCACCAGCCTTGGAGCAAGGAGATGTTTAGCTGCTCCCTGAGCACAAGGCCCAGAGGCAGGAGCTCCTGTGGGGTCTGGTGCTGTGACTGTGCCTGAAGGAAGGGCATTTAGGATCTGGTTGCTTTGCCACTTGTCTTGGTTCCACATTAAAGGAGCTTCGCTGAGGAGGTGAAGGTACTCCTGGTTTTTGAGCGTGAAGTGAGTGAAGAATCCAACCTTATAAATTCCAGTGTATCAATCCCACAGTTTCCCTGTGCCTGGTACAGAGTTTATGTAACTGTCCCAGTTTTAGCAAGGCATTTTTTATCTCTCTGTACATGCAGATGATCTGAACTCTGTGTTCATAGGTCAAGGGTTGGTCTGGGCATACGTTCAAACAAATTTGACGTGCCTCAGCTCATCAAATTGCCACTCACAGACTGAGTTGCAGTATGTTCCCATGTATATAGGCCTATGTATTACTAAGTATGTAAGATGCTAGGCTTAAACTAGCAAGTTTTGCTTCCTATCACCACTTAGGAGAAGAAATGTGTTGTTATTTTGGCTCAGCTGATGAGCAGTAACTTCTCTCTCTCATGGAACCTTGACTGCGTCTGATAATGTAGACATATTGTACTTGCATTATGAGGATGGACTAAAGTATTTATCTTTAAAGTTCTTATTCCTGGAGTTTTTAAAAGGTTAGGTGATTGTAAGTGGTTTGTTCTGTTGGAAGCAGAGGCAGTGTCAGGAACTAAGAGGAATGATTACTCTAATTTATATACGAAATTTCAGATAGAGATCTGAAAATCATTGGTACCATAAGCCCTCTTTTTCAAACTCTTCTTTTCATTGTTCTCAGGTATAATTGATTTCCTTGTGAGCCAGCATCCTATTGCAAAAGTACTGAGAGACCACCTGGTCTTCAAGATTGCACCCATGCTCAATCCTGATGGAGTATACCTAGGAAACTACAGGTATGGTGTGGAATACAAATCTGCATGTTGTTCTATCTGCCTCATACACCTGCACTGTTTTGTTACTGAATATTGTATAGCTTGTTTCAATTAGTTCGTCTTGATCTGGAGGTTTTCACGTGGCTGTATGCTCCCTGAAGTTCTCATCAAGGAAGGGGGCTCAACGGTAAATTTCCTTGCTTCAGGAGGGTAGAGAGCAGCTTTCCAAGATAGCAGGGAGATCTACTCTGCAAACCTCCTCTAGGTGTGGGAGTCAGTCAACTTAGAGTTACTCCTTAGCCGTGTTTTATAAATGCATTCATTATGCTGCTCATCAGCCTCTATGTAAATGTGTCAGTCAATCACAGCTCCCTTCAACCACCCAGATCATCCATTAAAGTCACAGATTTCAGTCTATTATTTTACTGTAATAGATAGGATACATGGAATGGAATAATCATTCCACCCTATGCTAATTTCCCTTCATTTTAGCGTTTGAATTACTACTTTACCACCTCCTCTGTTGAGAATGTATTCAGATAATCTCTTGTTTTCCCTAAAATTGTTTTCTTTTAGTGCATTTATTTACAAAATAAATGTACTGCTAGAGGTGATAATGAAAAGCAGCTGATTAGTTGATGATTTGTTTGTGGGGGCAATTACATGTACCACATAGTTCTCTGGAGAAGCCCCTGAGAAATGTAATATACTGTATGTGGTTTTGCTTACAGCGCAAGACGCTCTGTAGCCAGGCTACCTTGAGCTTTGATCTAATTAGGGATTTCATTGCTAAGCAGAATAAGACTGTGTTATTGTGTGGATGAGAAGACCATAGAGGAAGAAGCTAGAAGTTGCAGAAAAATGGTGCTGCTGCCCATTCTTTTTTTGATATGTGCTTCGTAGCCCTTCTGTGTTTTGCTACTTACTAAGCTGAAATAGGAGGGAATTGCATGGGCGACTTTAACAGTGCTTATATATATGTGTGTGTGTGTCTTATACGTGAAAGTTCCAAGGACACGTGGTCTTCCACCTACACTGGTACTCTTTCAACTCTTAGCAAATCCAAAACCAGAGCATTATCTTGCAGTAGTGGCCTCTGACAGCACTAGGAATTTATCATCATGGTTGCGTCACTTTGCAGGTATAGGGCCCTAAACCAGCTCTGGAATCTGATACTACACTGCTTTATTCTCTTCCAGGTGCTCTTGCATGTATGCTGCTCCAGGTGCAATTAAGTAGCTTTTGTTTTCCCTGTAAATTCACTTGCCCTGAACTATTATACTTTTTCAGAAGCATGTTTTTTACAGACATACACATGGCTCATAACTTGAAAAGCCTTTTGGGAGCCCAGGTATGAAAGGGCATGTGACTTCATTTGGAATTGCTGAGGCTGATGGTATACTATTGTTCTAGCCTCTCATGATGTGCAGAATTTTCCACCCTTCCAACTAAAGAGACTTCTAATGAGGTAGCTGGAAAAACATTTGATTTTCTTGCAGTTCTTCACTTTATTTAAAAATGGCCTAATGAAACTAATAACTTAAAAATGAGGGTAATAAACAAAATGCTACCTCTTATCTTGAGAAGAATATTAAAAAGCCGAGTAATGTGCCAGCATTGTAGTTAACTAGTGCTGAGTGAATAATTTACAGCAAACGCTTTATTTCCTGCTCGTACAAAATCCACAAGCACATCACAATTTATTTGGGTGAATTTACTGGATGGATTTTAAAAAAAAAATCTCTAAGGATCAACTGCTAGCATTTGAAAATTTAACTCTGAGGCTTCTCTGTGATAGGTTAGATAAGTCTCTTTCATCTCTTTTGGTCTTTGTTCAGATTAGCACATAAATAGAACTTTCAGAAGTCTTCCATGTAGCGTGGTGTAACACAGATCTATTGGCTGGGGACAATCCCTCTGCTTTTGCAGACAAGGTCTGTGGTGTCATGTGCAGCAAGAGCAGTTTCAGGCATTTGAACTTCTTCTTCCTGTTATCTGCCTCTTTCTCAAAGCAGCAGCTAGTGACTGTTTCTTTGGTTCATTGAAGGTTCACTTTCAGAGCTATGCAAGCTAAGATAATGAAATGGGTAATTAAACCTCATGCTTGAGTTTGTAAATTGATCTCCTGCCAGGGTGAGAGAGAGGGTGGGGTGTTTTTTTTTACCCCACCAGTAGACAGCTTTATACAATTGGCAAAGTATACTGTGAGATGCACTTCGCTGTCCTCTGAAATCCCAGGCTCAGTGGGCACTGTTGAAAGCCTGAGTGTGTCAGCAGTTCTTGTAGAAGGGGTGGGATATACTAGTGATCAAAATGGGAACTAACTACTCATTTACTCGGGATGATATGGTAACAGTTGGCTGATGGAATTTTCTTCCTTGTCATTTGTGGGGATGCAGGACTTTCACCAAGGGTGTGGGTCCTGTGCTCTTCTCTAAAATCCTTGTTCCTTTCTTCTGAGTACTTGTGAACTGAGGAATAGGAGTTTAAGCTAAAAATGCAACAATAATGCTAAGAATGTCTGTTACTTATAAACTGTTGCTCATATGCAGAACAAATGGGTTGTGACTTTAAAAGGACTTTCTTGTGGTGAGTAGTGAGTAAAATTGTGTAAAATAGAGAGTCTTTGGTATAATTTGTCCTCTGTTCTGGCTGGTAACTTGTCCTCAGTTCTTACCTGAATCTAAAGACCAATTTTGCTGGGTATGGTGCATGACTTGATTCTATCTTCTTGAAAGAACATGGCAAAAAACCAAAAACAAATACAATGTTTGTGAGTTTCTCCATAACATTAATATCACCCTCTCTGTTAAATTAAACTGTGAAGCAGTTTTAGGAAGTAAATTAAAACTAGTGCTGGGAAGAGAGAATTCTTGACTTTTCTGTTTGCAGTATGGTGTTATCATCTTCTGAACCTATTATCATCCCCAGGGAGGTGGAGTTTGACTAAGAAAAAAAAAAAGTTCTTGATTTAAAAGTCGTGCATCCCCAGGCTTGGCCTGAACTTTCCTTTATCAAGAGCTTGTTCTTAAGTTGGCATTCTGCAGCTGAATGCTGAAGTGTGTCCCTGCAGGCGAGATGACTATACCACACTGTCTTAGATTAGTTCCAATTTGTCAGCCTCACCCTCCAGAGGTGAAACCCTATCCTGGCACCAAAAGGGATGTATTTCTTAGTTGGGGCAGCTCTTCGGTGAGGTATCCCAGAAATGCCATGACTAGGCACTGGAAATATCCTCACCGTTCTCTAAAGTCTTTGTTGCGCGACCGGGTAAGGCTCCCTGTTCCTTGCTGTTTCTATGTTGCCTTCAGTTGATTAGCTGCGGTAATATCAACCTTCAGTAAATTAAAGTGATGAATTAACTGAAATGGTCTGAAATGTCATCATTACACTATCCTTCTAGCTTGATTGCAGAAATGACAAGAATTTGTGTGAACGGGGAGAAAACGACTCATGTTAATTCTACTCCTTTCTTGTGTTGCTGTCAGGTATGACATTTTTGAAGTCAACACAGTCTTTACTGCTTGCTTCTGTGAGGAGTTAACAAAGAAATTTGTTGGGTGGAAAAGAGACTGATCCTACCAGACTAGATAGCCAAATTCAGCACAAACAGTGCCAGAGTCCATCTTGCAAATAAAGCTGTGCTAGGATGAAAAGTTTTGGACAAATGGTGTATTTTTTTTCCCCAGGAACATAGTTTGTAAAGACTGAAATGGTTTGGGGAAATGAGTTGAATTTGGAAAATTGTCTCAAGTGAAAAAAGGGAGCTGGGAAGGTTTTAGAAACATTGGAAATTATTCATATCAGCATTTTGCAAGGAACAATCTTCTCTTGTTTTTGTTTGTTGATGGCATGATTTGTTTAAAAGTTGGCCTTTTTTAAAGATCCCTTTTGCAGAGTCTGAAATAAAAACAGAAGACTAGCCTTTGGACCAGATGAAATATTTCAGATTTATCCTGAATAGATTCTTGTGGGCTTTATTTGTGTGACTCTAGATATAGTCAAAAGTTTGATGTTTGTGATTGCATTTAATTTATGAGGGACCTTTTGAGAGTAAAAGCGTATGTGGACTTTATCCAAATTATTTTAATTCTAAATTAGAGCTATATATTGTAACAATGAGGAGCGTGGATTCCAGTCTTTGATATCACTTGGGGGGATATAACCATACCTATATACATACACATATATAGGTATGTTCACAGTGACAGGCTATGTTGCACAGCTCTTACTATCATTTATCCAGTTGTGAGACCTGGCTACTCACATGCATTCTTTCATTTACATAATATCTTATTTTTCACCTACTTTTTTGGAGGGGATAGGGTTTTTTTCGTAGCTTCATTTAATGCATGTGAAATTCTTGCGCTGCCTTGAATTGAAAGCCAGCGTATCCATCTCGGATGACAAGATGAACCTCTCGATGGAGTTTATTTTTCCTAATTAGGCGTTTGTCACTGTGTATTCTATATAACAACATATAAGTAAACAATCATGGACCTTTTGAATAAATTTATTGGTTTTATTTATGTTACCGGGCATAAAAAAAATCTATAATTACCAGGTATAGCGGCAATATAACTGGTATTTAATGACAATTACTTTTTGTTACCATAGAAATGAGTCCAAAGTAGTTACCTATAATTTCTCATTCCCAAACCTCACACATGTTGTATTGCAGTATTACCATAGTAATTGCCTATTAGTCATCATAAAATAAGCAGTTACCCAGAAGATATCAGGATAGTGTGAAATTTCTCATCTCCTTCAAAACTTGCAGCACATGCTGCTTCTCGTCTTCCTTTAGTGGGATTTTTGCCTGAGCAACAAGAATGTCCATTGCACATTAACCCAAGGGAAGAAGGGATGTGATTGAGAGAGAATTGTACTCTAAAAATACATCAGGTTATGAAGAGTACGTTCTATCCCCTGAAAACATAGAACTATTTCTTATTACTGAAACACAGAGGTTTTTCAATCCCATCAAACGGAAGTTTGTTCCTTGCCATGAATTTCCTATTTCTCTTTTTTCAAATTCAGTTGTGACCAAAGCAGAGGCTATATATCTTAGGGGGGTTGTGAGAAAAGCTGTTCTGTCAGACCTCACAGTCCAGTATCCACTAAGGCAGCAGTGGACGGTGCCACTCTCCTTCTAAGAGCAGGAGGTGCTCGTAAGATGCTTTCCCCCAATTCCTTTCCCAACTTTCAGTGATGTTCTTTTCAGACATTCCTGAACTCGTGGGATTATTGTGTGCTCAGTAATGTGTGGTGGATTTGTCTTCGTAGTACTTGTCCAGTTTGCCCTGTGTGCCTGCCTAGATATCATTTAGTATCAGCTGAGGGGTGGTGACTCACATGGAGTCAAATGGTGCTCCCTTTCATAGCTAGGACTGCAGGAGAGGTGGTCCATAGGTGCCAAGTGCTTTACTGACCCCTGGTAGAGTCATGGCAGCTGAGCTCTTCTCATCCCTTTCCAATTTAAAAATTGGAAATCCAAGGTGGCTTTCCAAAGCTTCAGCGTCTTTTAAGAGCCTGTTAGATTTAAAACACAGCTGTGGCCAGGAACAACCAGCCTGATAACAGAGAAAAAGCAGAGACCTGCCACAGTGATGGAATGACCATTTCCATGTGTCATCTGTGCCCAGGTGGCAGGGGAGAGGGTGAGGCAAGGCAGAAGCTTTTTCCTCCCCCAACAATCGCTTAGCATTGAGAATAGGCCAGGAATTTTCTGTGCTGTCTTCCTCCCACATGTGTTTGCATCTCTTGTGGATCACCCAGCTCATGCACTGTGCCAGGCTGGGGCCCTGGAAAGCAAAGTCTAGGGTGGATCTGCAGCTGGGACACAGGTGTGCTCTGGGCAGCCACAATGGAAAAGACCAGGGAGGCAAGTGAGCAGCAAAAGTTTTCTTGGGCTGTGTACATCCATCTGGCTCATAGCATTGCCATTCCTTTCCTGCTTAGAAGTTTTCTTTCCATTGTGGCTTTTATTGCCCAGTGAGTGTTGTGATCATAAGATTGTTACATTGGTTGTTGTTTTGCTCACTATGACTTTAAAAAAATCTTCATTTAAAAAATGTTGTTATCCTTTATCTTAAAACAAATACCGGGTTTACAAAAGGATTCCTATCTGCTGCCATTGAAAATGCTCTTTATATTGATGTGATAACTGCTCATTTAAGCCATATTACAGCTCACGAGTATTTTTCAGTTGCTATTGATGTGACAAATTCTCTTGCACAGAGGACTGCACCAATCAATAGAGTCAGTATATGTGCTTTAACAACAAAGCCACATGCCTTGGGGTTCCAGTTGAATCTGAACCTTTTAGTAGCATTAAATAAAGCTATATTTATTTTGCTTTTGCTGCGAGAAGAAAAAAAGTTCTGAACCCAACCTAATTTAATACAACTAGTTGGAAGGGTTTTGAAGGCAGCATTTATGGGGCCATTTTCACATGTGATGAATATGTAACTAGTGTCAGAGCTGCTATTTTGTTGTTGTAAGCGAACCCTTCTCCTTTAGTTAGATTGATCTGGGACTTCAGAGTAGCCTTTTAGTTTTAGTTGAGCGGGGACAGAAGTCATAATGAGAAATACCGAATTCATTGCTTTTTTTATATCTGCCATTATTCCACTGAGAATGAGACATGATGTCCTTAAAGAGACAGAGCTATTTATTTTCCATTTAAATAGCGCCATTTGTGATTATTACCTTTGGGCCGTTACGCAGAGAATAAGCACCCAACTCATGAATCGCAGCCAAGTGAATCAAAGTTTTGTACCTACACACCATTTATGTCTGTGAGTTGCTGTAGAAACCTATTCTTGACCTTCACTGACTTGATTTCTTTTTGCATGTTTTTATCTTCTAGAATGTATTTGTAATTAATAGGGGTCTTAATGTCAGTTTGGTTGAAACGTTTGGTTCGTCCCCTCCTAAATAAACTGATCTTAGGTCTGCATAATCCTGTCTAGCTTTCTTAGTTTCATTTTCAGTTAACTAACTAAACATTGGGCTTTCTTCTCTCTTTTTTTTTTTTTCTTTCTTTTTTTTTTTAAGTCTGGCTTGTATCTCTAGTCATTTGAGTTCTTGTTCACAGCAGCAAACAAAGGACCGAAGTCTCCAGTGGTTTTTTGGTTTTTTTGTTGTTTGATTGGTTTTGCTTTTTGTTTGGGGTTTTTAGTATTTTATTTTATTTTTATTTTTTTACAGTCTGCAAATGACTTAGTCAACTTCAGCCAATTTGCTGTAGATGCTTGTTTTGGTTTACCCATCTGCAATTCAGGAATAATTAGGTCTCATATATCTAAAATTAACTGCCTTTACTAGTGTGTGTTAAAAAAACACGTTGCATTCCTTGGCTTCGAAGCACTATGTAGGTACCAAGCGGTATTGTTTAGAAAAATATCTTTAAATATACGCATGCAATCAAGGCAGTGCTTTATTGTTGGTTTTGCAAGTGAGAGAAGGGAGAAATACACCGAGTTGCTTTCTGTGTAATGTTATAAGAAGCAGGACTCTCCTTCTCAACCAGCAGTTGCCAGGCCACAATCCACGGCATTTCAGAGCTGATGCAAAAGACTGGAGGGCTGCTCAGAACAGGCTATTTGCCAGACACAGGAACTCATGGCTGTGACACAACCCAAGAAATATGCCAAGTATTCACAAGTGCCATCTGCTGGTGCAGTTTATTGAGCCATTTCCAGTGACGGATGCAAGACATGCCTGTAACTGGCTTTTAAATTATTATTATTAGTGCTCTTTGGGCAGCTGCCTGCTTACATGGCACGCATTGTTGTCTTCCAACATGCGTTGCACCTAGCTGCACGTGCACCAAAATCATCTTCCCACCATAGCGGTTGCCATAAAGATCTTGTGCCAAAGTGCCTTGGAAGAGGGGAGGGGTCAGGGCAGTGTCAATAGGTAGGAGAGGTGTCCATGGGGAACTTATCCCTAGAGGAGATGGTCTGTTGATGATCTGGAGCCAGGCTACTTTTGTATTTTATCTTTACAGGTTACATTTCGGTGCTGGTTTGTGCCAACAGGGTTGGTCTTTGCAACAATTCCATAAAAAAATGCAAGCTACAAGTCAAGAGGAGAAATATTTTCCTTATCTATAGAAATGACCAATTAGAGGTCAAATGCTACCTTAATGAGAGCAGAAATTGTTTTTTCTAGGTGAACAACCTAAAGAGGGAGAATAAGGAAGGTGGTTTGCCTGCTGTCTGTGAACATAGGAAGGTTCAGCATCCAGATAATGTGTATCCCGGTTTTGGATTGTTCCACTGCAAACAGCATTTCCAAATCTTTTCCGATGTGACTAACATTCCTTTCCCTACTCCCGCTCCCTCATTCCAGGGTCTGCTCACCTAGACCTACATATTCACTAGATGTCAGGGAAGGCAGCTGAGGGATTAATTCTTTATGAAGAGCTTTCTGGACAGAGATTCTGAAATTTTCTGGGCACACCCATTTACAAAAGATCTCCAGCAACTAGTGAACACTCCTATGATCTCAAGTCCCTTTCCTTGGTCAGGTTTTATCATGTTATACTACTGAGGAGTTCAGTACTTCTCTTCAGTTCACCGGGGAAGGATTTATCACCTATCTGTAGAAAAGTCCTGTCTTCCTGTTCCAACTGCCACAATGTGGGTGAGGAGGGGAAAATCCCATCCAAGTTATGAAAACAATAACAGTCTAAGGGAATGTTTGTTTAGGTTGGGTTTTGTTGCTTTCTTTTCCTGGGTGACAACTCTTCTTCTATTTTCTTCCTTTTTTTTCCTCCCTTTTTTTTTTTTTCTTTATTTTTCTTTTTCTTTTTTTTTTTTTCCCCCTGAATTGCAACACTTAAAATGATGGCAGCTTGTTGTATAATTTATAATATTAGTCCTAAGGGCATTGTCATGTAACATGAAAACAATCCTGAGACATATCCAAATAATAAACAGTCATTATCTAAAATGGTATTGTAGGAATTAAACAACATTACAGAACCTGAGGATGCACAGAAATTCGAGGCAGTGTAAAGGCAGCCACCTGCCCAAAGTTCCTGCTCACATGTCTTGGTCAGCATGATGGTTCCCAGACACCATAATATTTGTGGCTTAGAAGAACCTTGTTTTCACTCTTTGCAGTAAAGTATCTCTAAGTGGTTCAGAGGTGTGATGTTTCCTCTTCTCTATTTGGATAAGATACACTTTTTTGCTCGGTTAAATTCTCATA
>WEIS01060860.1:0-17122 GCA_013389965.1 Todus mexicanus | reverse complement strand
TAATTTTTTTATTACTTTTTTTTATTTCAGCAAATTCAGTAAAGCTAGAAATGCAAAGTGATGAGGAATGTGACAGGAAGCCCCTGGGTCAGGAAGATGAGATCAGGGCTCATGATGAAGGAAGCAGCCTTGAAGAGCCCCTCACTGAGAGTAACGAGCTGGCGGATAACAGAAAGATCCAGGAGCTATCGAGCGAGGGAGGAATCCGGCTTCCGAATGGTAAACTGAAATGTGACGTCTGTGGCATGGTTTGCATTGGGCCCAATGTACTAATGGTACATAAGAGGAGCCACACTGGTAAGCAGCTGAATGAAAATCTGGTGACTGCCTGTGGCGTCTGATGTTGATGTTACCTGACAACTCTTCTCTCTTCCCTTTCCATTGATGGGGTAGCAGGAGGCTAGGGAGGGGAAAGATGGGCTTTACTGGTTTGCTTCTCTTCCAGCTTTCCAAGTTCTGGTGATGCTTGGCAAGCATAGCGCTTCCTAGACATGGATTTCCAGCTTTGATTCTTAAAAACAGCACAAAAGTCTGGAAATTGCCTTCTTTTTTTACTGTTCTTGACCAGGGGCAAGATGGTGAAAGTCATGGGGTGGTGTGTGTGTGTTCGTGTGTGTGTGTGTGTGCATGTGCAAGGCTCTTGAGTCTTTAAGGTGAGTCTTAGATGGTCTTCCCACAGAGGTGCTCACAGGCGGACAAGGCCAGCAGCTTCCTGGGGATCTCTCACCTCCTTTGCAGGTGGCTCCAGGAAACCTAGGATTGGCAAAGCCTCCAGGGGACACTCGTTACCTAGTGGTACTGATGCCAGGGTGGGCTTGCTGCTCATCACATGACAGCTCCACTGCACCTGAAACCTCACCTGAACTCCTTTCATGGGCTAGTGCTTGGGTCCCTCTAACCATCCAGATACTGTATTTTGTGGCACCTTTCAATGCTTGCCCTCTCCTGATTCTTATTTTTATTACTAGTAGTTCTACTGCTGTTTGGAGACCAAACCAGCTTAGCAGGCTTATGGATTTGAGAATTCAAGNAGCGTGCTCTCGATGGGAAAGAAATCAATGGAATGTCTGTACAGAGGAATAATAAATCCATATCGCATAGTTAATGCCCTGTATATAGGTCGTATTGATAATTACTTAACATAAACATACACTGCAAAGAATTGCAGCATCGTTTATGATGCAGCCATGATTTTAGCCAGCAGTTATGACAGGGGAAAAGCACTGGCTGGGGAACCAAACTCTTGATTAACAATTTGCCGTGCTCTTACTAGGAAAGAGAAAGAGGATAGGGAATGTAACAGACTGAGTCTCCAGCTTTCAACCTTCTGAAAAGTTTTTTCGCTTGCACATATCTGAGCATGTGCAATGTAGGTTCATTGGAGTCCATATATTTGAACTTGAGCAGCTAAATCAGACATGCTAGATTTAGATTTAGGTACTTAATTAAATAGTCTGCAGATTTTTTGAGATAACTGAGTAACTAGCACATCTTTTAAATGCAGCCAAGCTGTCTTTTTCATGTTAAAGACAACGTGTAAATTCAAAGCAAGCAGAAAGCAATCTCTGCATGCGGGCAAGGCAGCTGTTTGTGGGTGCGCAGGCAGGAATTGCATAACTGGTAGCTCATTCCTTGGGGCTGCTGCTGGTTCCTCATAGAGTTCTGACTCTTTTCCCATCTGAGCAGAGGAGCTGTGATGTATTGCTCTATACAGATGATTTCAAGCATATGGAAATGGAATTCCTTTTAATGGGCAGCTCAGCACTATACTCTGAGTAAACCAGCTGGCAAATTTTGCAGGGGATTTTTTTTTTTTCTTCCCTTGCTTTGTTTGTTTGGTTTTTTAATACATGCTGCCACTGCATTGTCTGCAGCAGCAGGAGAAGTTTGCTTTGATTTCCACATCCCTGATTTGAAGGGATATTTTTAACATACTGGTATCTGCCTTTTCAAGTGCGGCATTTTAAAATCCATTGCCACTTCCTCGGCAACCAGGCACGCTGGGCAGGCCCCCTCTCTGGAATGAGCCCTGACCTGTGGTCAGGCTGGTTTTGCAGCCCAAGGGAGAATGGTGGAGGGAGGGAAGGGGTTGGTTGTCCCTAGTGAGTGGAAACAGATTATATTCTTCATCAGCTAATGCAACTGGCATGTAAACCCTTACTTCTGGAAGCCAGTTTATGTTTTGGGAGCTGAATCCTGTCTTCCTCTTGTCTTTATCTGTACGCGACTAAGGCATGGTCTGGCCAGTTGTTTGCACTGGCAAAATCTAAGGTCCTTTTGCCTTCCCAAAAAACCTGTCAGCATTCTGTGTAAGTCACACAAAGCACTGTGGTCCATGGCAGAGGCTGTAATTTGCCTGGATGCTGGGCTGAGAGGGTGGCTTTCCTCGCACCAGGGACCCATGCTTTGCAAGCAGCTGTGCCCCTATGGCTTTGTCTGCGTTACATGCAGAAGGGGGCCCAGTTTTCTCTAGCCATTACTTATCTGTTCCTGAGGAGCAGTTGCCTTCCCAGCTACATTATGGTAGTTCAGTTACACAGATCTAGGGATGGGGAAGATCATCTGTTTCGCAGATGAGCTCTGTGTCATACTTCTCATCCCCACGTGCTGGAGCGTCTGTTGCCTCTGATCCCTGCCTTCCAAAGGGCTGGAAGGGGCAGCTGTAGACCATAAATCAAGCTGGGGGTTTCCCATTCATCCCTCGGATCCCCACTGACGCCGCCTCGTGCACGTGGTGTGAGCGATGCTCTGGTGCACAGTACCTCTGCCGCAGAACCCGCGGCACGGCTCGTCTGCTCCTACCCAGCAGCAGGTTCCTCTGAAACACTGACAATGCAGGAGAAACATTTTTGCAGTCTGCGTGGGCATCAGGAGAGGGCCTTTCTATTGATTTGTCATTGGTGACAGGACATAAATAAAAGACTTCATGTGGGAATTAAGCATGATGCACTCCCCGCTTCAGGGAGCAAGATAACAAACATACACACACACCCCCCCCTCCTCAAACGCCACATCCTCATGTCAGAAAAAGTGCATGTGTCAGGTTTGATTTATATTTTTGCTTTCTCATACTATATTCTGTTGGTCCAAATTTCATATTCTGGAGCACACGTCCTGAGTTCCAGCATCTTCATCGGTTTTTTGTTACTGCGGAAGATGACTGGTCACCTAATACTGGTAGCGGGTACTCCGGGGGCTTATGCTTGGGAATGCCACGAGGAGGGGAGAGGAAGAAAATAAGGTCAATAATTCAATTTGTCTGGGGTGATGAAAAGGAGCTCTAGTGATTTCTCACATTTTTACGCTTTCTGCTAGTGGGCCAGGATTTCCTTCCTACTCATTTTTGCTGAAGCAGAAACTGTTTGCTGGTAGAGCTGTGCCAGTACCTCTGCGATCTGTGAGGTCCAGGCGTTGTTCTCCCTTGTGCTGTGAATTGTCATTTTTATTCTCCACCATAGCGTCTATTCCTTTATCTAGTCCACTTCTGGATTCTGAAACGTGTTATGTCTAAGGGAGGGTTGAGATTATCCTCGCTGTTTTAAGAACACCTTGGGCTGCTGATAGGTTATTTTTAGGCTTTTTGGGTGCTAATGGCAGGAGGGTCCCAGATCCACATGCATGTTAGTTCCATAGAGTCAGTGAAGCGAGACACGTTATTTGCCCATGAGGATACCCTCGAGTTCTGCTGTAGCATCCATAGCATTATAATTGATCATGTACAATGCTGGAACTCTCAATGTCATTTAATATTATTTTTTTCCATGCAGAGTTCATGTTTTGGGGACACAATAAATGAGGAAAAACCCAATCATACTGTTCAGCATAAAGGACTTTTATGCCTAAAGCAGCTAATTGGGAACAAGTTTAAACAAATGAGCACATTAACACATAATTAATTCCATTGGACTGCCTGTCTTATTCTTCTACTAGAAAGGCTTTATTTGGTTTAATTTGTAATTTGTAACCTAGCGCAGGCTCCTACCTCTTGCAGTATGAATCAGTTTGGCACCGAGTCAAAAATTGCAGGGCCACATTTCTAGAAGTGGTGTTTTCTACTTAGCGTCCTAAATCTAACTTTTCCGAAAGTCTCATTTTCCAGTTAAGCATAAGAAAGGGGAGATTAGATTTTTTTGGAATCTCTCTCTGTGTAAGGATGTGTATTAGTTGCAGTACTCGCTAGCTGAACTCTTCTGATATTTTTGCTGGTTCACTAAAGGAATTTTCTCTCAAGAAGACAGTCATAAATCTGTGTACAGAGGATGCTTGGAAACCATCCAGGATTTCCCAGGAATTTTTCATGAGAGATTTGTCACTGCTGCTTTATAACAAATTGCTCTATCTGGAAGTCATTTTTTCCTGACAAAGAACACCAGTGAAATCACTGATTTTAAGTGATATGCAGCTCCTGAAGTGAATCTGATAGAGCAGTGAGTAGGTGTGCAGAGTAGATAGTCTTCAGAAAAACAAGCACAGAAATCGAGCAAATCCTGCTGCTCTCAATCACGCTTGGGTGAGGACAGGTTGCCCCTCGCTGCCTGTCATTGTGTCCCGAGCACGGCCGATATTTCAGTTGTGCTCCTGGGATGGAGCAGAATCTTGATCAATCAGGAGAATTTGTATTTATTTATTTCATTTTAACTGAATATTAACAAAAAAACCCTGATTCAGAAGGGTGAAAATCACCAGTATTAGTATGAGTGAATACTTCCTGATGGCAGCATGAGCACGATAATTTTGCATTAAGGGGTTAAAAAATTATCCTGGTTGAGAAGCCTATGAGTTATCCTTTGCATAGCAGGAGTAGGTGCTGAGCAAAAAAGGCTGAGATCTCAGGTACACTTTTAGCCATAACAGATGTTAAATGTAGGTCTACTGGACTTACATTAAGAAGGACTCTCTCGTGGCTTTCCTTGTTATTGGGAGAGACTTTAAATCCAGTGGGTTTTTTTTTTAACAAGGTAGTTAAAGCATTGCCAGACAGGGGCTTGAGCACTGCAGTAGAAATACCCTGGCCATGTTGTTAACAAGAGCTAGCGCGTTATTTCGCGAGCAGCTGTTTGATCGCAGAGGGATATGAGTTGCCGGCCAAGGGTTATGGAAATCTTTGTCTCCTTGATTGCAAGGTCTGCAGGCTCTTTATTCTCAGTCAAATTTCTGTTTTGAATAGAGCAGATTATGGCTTTGTTTTGCACCAGTATGAGATTCGAAGAAGGGTAACTCATAGCGAAACTTCCGTGCTGAGGCAGTAGAAGAGAGGTGCTGTGCAGGGAAGCTTCCAGTTAAGAAGAAAAGGGAGTTGGTTTGCTTTCTGAAGTAACGTTTGACATGGACACGGTGAAAAACGAAAGCTATTAGTAGAAAGTTAAATCAGTTTGTTCGCCTAGTTTCGGGTTGTATTAACTCGACAGTGTCCATAGCTTGCGCTGTGAAGCTCCCAACCAGTGGCCATAGATTGAAGATCCGTAGGAAAGGTCCATATCTTGCTGATAACCCTGAATCCACTGGCCCGCTTCACCTTTCAGCTCAGTATTGGTTTACAGGACAGCTAGTTAACTTGTTAGCAGCTAGTTAACTTGGGTGCTTTAGAAATGGGTGTAGCCAAAGAGAATTACTGGTATTTCATTGTTATTTTTCCTGGAGGAGATGTAGCTGTAATGACTGCATGTTAAACAAGTAGCTGAGAAGTTTCAGCAGTGTTTCACCATAATTTAGAGATAAATATTTGAAGTCATGCATTTGAATTAATGCTTTAATTGCAAAGTGATAGTTAAATTAATAAAACCCCATGGGCTTATTTATTTATCAGGGCTGTTTGCTGGCACAAGCCCCTCTTACAAAGCCACTACAGAAGGTAATACTTTGCAGCTCTGGCTTACCTTGCCTTGTCTATTCCTGAAGTAACTTTAGCTAATTAAAGTCCCTGTACTGGAGAACAAGGCTTTTTAGGTATTCTTGGTTTTGCCTGGCTTTAGATATTAAATCTGGTGTGGAAAAGAAACATTTTTTCCTTGTTTGGTTAGTTGTTTCTCTCCCCTCTCCCCACTAAAAGTCTTTTTAATCGCTATAGTTTGAGGGTTTTCTGCCCTGGTTTAGCTCTAAAATAAAGAGAAGGTTTAATACTTAAAGCAGGCTAAAAATATTTTGCAGTTACATTACAGGCACATAGGTTCCAGTGCTGAAAAGCGAAAAGCTTGCTTAGTCACCTTTCAGTACATGTTCTTCTTGTAAGGAGTTCTCTTTTCATCAGTAAAGCAAAAAATAAATCGGTGTAAGTATGTAGAGTTGAACAGTAAATATGCAACTATAAATGGTGAAAAACGCATCATGCTTATCATTGTCCTTCCCTTCTTGTAGTCATGTAGGCACCCAGTTAATAGGTCTGTAGTTTCTGGTACGCCTGTGCTGCCATCACTCCCAAAGGCAGGAAAGCATTTTCAACCCAGTCGTGGACTGTCATGTAGAAAAGAAAGGTCTTTAAAACCTTTTTGTGATGAAGTGTAATTAATTTCAGCCTATGGATAAAGACTTCTAGCTTTCACAGAAGAGTGAGGGAAGTGACTAAGGATGTCAAGGTCGTTACTAGGAAATAATAAGATGGGAGACCTGATTACAAACCTACAAGGATAAGGCAACAGGAGAAATAATTGGAAAAGTCTTCTCGCAGCACGGAAGTGATAAAGAAAGCTGGTTTGCTAGTATCTGGAGCAGGCATCGAACAGCACAGTCCTTGGAAAACCAGCAAAACCACCTTCTTATTCAGTCGCTCATTTTTGTGCACCCTTCTCTTGGATAACGATGTCTCAGATTAGTTGCGCTAAATGCAAAAAAGCTGGTGATCAATAGTGTGAAGATGTGACTAATATTAACAGCCATCCCACAAGCCTGTAGCTTAAACCAGGAGCAGGAATCAAATGATAGGACATGAGCACAACATGCAGACCAAAGCAGCTATTTACCCAGAATTAAGCCAGTAGGAAAACTGAATTCTTGCTGTCTTTACATAGCGACAAAAGTTATTAAAGGTAAAATGTGGTACTGAGCAGACCCTGCCTGTTACAAGAGAGGAGCAGGCTGCAGTGACTTCATGGTGAGTGTTTTCATGTCATCTTTGCCACCGAACTGCGAACTGCGGTGCAGTGACTATTTGAATTCCTGACCGAGGGCTTTCAACATCTCTTCAGCTGCCAGTTTATTGAGGAATTGTAGCTGCTCATATGTGGCCTCCAAAATATCAGAGATAAGTGGGTGATGCAGCAGGTAAAACACACATTAACTGCACTGTTTTAAATACAGCAGGAGAAAAAGGAAAGGCTTTAGATTCGGTAAGAAACCCACTGCCTTTAATGTTGTCATCCTGAAACTGAAGTGCTCATTCCTGAATGCTGAGAAGCATGTCAAAGGAAGGGGTTATGCCTGTTTTCTCAGACAGCGAAAGCAAAACAGAAAAAGAAAAAAAACGTATATTTTTCTGCTGCAACCTCTTTACAAATCTCTGTTAAGGACGTTTTGAAATGATATAGATGAGGATAATGGCTAATCAGATCCTTTAAGTATAGAGTGGGAGTTTGAAAGGGAAACCACAAACCCTTTATCAATTCCAACGAGCTCGTGTTCAGTGTCTTTGAAGAGGAGCTTTACGCCCTGATTTTTTCTATCATTAGTCCATAATGTTCACAGCATGACTGTAGAAACCTTACAATCTTCTTCAGCACATCCGCAGTGGTTTCAAGTGTAATTTCCAGCTTCTTAAGTGAAATGAAGTTGCAGAGGTTATGGCATATTCATGGCACACCTGCCTTCATCTGCCCTTCTGGCAGGACCATAATGCTGGCAGTGATTTAAACCACTGAGGCAGGAATTGTTTGTGGATGTCTGTAAGGGCTTTTTTCCTCCTACTCTTTACATTGGAATCTGCAGATTTATTTTGGACTTTACACTAGACACATGAACTGCTTTGATAAAAACACAGCATTCATTTTGTTCAGTGAGAGAATAATCACTTTAAAGCAATTGAAAAACGCTTTGGAGAGATGTGACAGATCACGGAACGTGTTTGTTTTTTACAAGATCTGTGCTTCAGACCAGCAAATTCAATCTCAGAGACCCACCAGAATTTGACCAAGGCTCTGTAATAGGTGACATGCTGAAAAAATTCTGCTTACATTGGAAATCTGATGTTCAAGACCTTGTTGAGCTGGGGCCCTCCTTGGTGGAAACATTTTGGCATCTAAAGGCCAGTTTTTGTGAAGCGCTCAGGGAAGCGGCCAGCACAAGTGTACACTTTCGCCCTATCGATTTGCATGGTGGGACACAGGCAGATGATAAGAACCAACTGCCTGCCCCAGAATGCTGCAACAGACTGAGCAGCACCAGCAAACGTTGACACCCGGTATTGTTTTGATAATAGTTCACAAAACCTGTGTGAGTTTTTTAGGGCTTTCCCTCTAGATAGTAACTTTTTAAGAAAGGTGCTTGTTTTTATGTATGCAATCCCCACTGTCCAGGGCAAATAGGAAGGATTAGCATCAAGATGAGTTTTGGATGTGTGTGTCAGCATATGGGGTAAAGGGAGGGGGCAAGGTGTAGAGTTTCTGTTAAATTTTGTTATTTCTTTTATCAACCAAGTCTTTTCCGTTAGTTTGACTTAGAGCACAAATTAATTATTTCGCAGTTCAATGGTGTAAGATTTTTCTCAGTGTTCACTACTGCCCAGTGCTTACCGGCCTGATCTTCACCCCCACCAATTCTCTCTGCACCACTCTAGTAGTACAAAGCAGCCTTTAAAAAGGGATTTCAATTAAAGTATCATGTAAGCAAAAGGTCTTGTTTGAGGTGAAAACCTTAACATCTCTCCAAGTCTGATTGTTATGATCAGTCCTAAATAGTCCCATGGATTGGACCTGTGCTAAAAATAAGTACAAAACCATAGAGAGAAATACTACAAAACCACAGATATGGATCTCAATTTTTAGCAGAGCTCATCTTTTATGAAGGATGAAACCTCTGACGTGGAGGACTTTAAGAAAATCAGGCTGCATTAATCACCTCAAGGTACAAGCGTCAAATCGCTATTGGAGGCTTTGTTTGTTGTGCAAAAGAAATGGCCTTGGCTTCAGCAAGTGCCGTGTGGTGGTGGGGACCATACCCCTGTAAGATGGCACTGTTACGAAAACAGGATAATGTTTTGGGGATAACAGGCTTTATGCACCATCCGATGCTTTTTAACAACTCTCTCCCTTCCAATTCCCTCCCAGGTGAGCGCCCCTTCCACTGTAACCAGTGTGGTGCTTCTTTTACCCAGAAGGGGAACCTGCTGAGGCACATCAAGTTGCACTCTGGGGAGAAACCATTTAAATGTCCCTTCTGCAGCTACGCCTGCCGACGGAGGGACGCCCTCACAGGACACCTCAGGACGCACTCTGGTGAGCTCACCTTGTCTTCTCTTCCCTCTTGGTTTTTCCCATGGCATTACTGTTCAGTTGAAGCAGATTGTGAAAATTAACTGTATGTTCCTGGTGGCTCTGGGATTGTACCATCCTCTTGAGAACAGAGCGTCTCGAAGCTTTGGGAAAGCCTCGATGTGAATCAAAAAGCAGTGGTTCAGTCACACCTCTCCTTTTGTGTAACCCAGCTCCTCTGCTGATGCTATTGTGTTTCCTTTTGAATGTCTCCATGGGTGGATCCAGGCTTCACTAGCAGATTGTTTTGACGCTCGACCCCAAAGTGGCTGTGAAATTCCAAAGATCACGAAGAATAATTGCATGCTCTTGGAAGCCTGCTTGGCATCTCAGAACCATTTCTTCATCTAATAAATGCCATATGCTGTTGGAGTTCGTGCTTACTCATTTTTCAAAAACCTCCTGATTGCCTTTTTGATTCGGTTACATCCTCCTGTGAAGTCCTGGTTGATGGCAGCCTCAGCACTCCCCCGAGAGCAGAGAAGGTGG
Source organism: Todus mexicanus (assembly GCA_013389965.1). NCBI lineage: Eukaryota > Metazoa > Chordata > Aves > Coraciiformes > Todidae > Todus > Todus mexicanus. Next base: position 7,175 of record WEIS01060860.1, on the reverse strand, counting down.
TGGGAAGAGGCTGGCTTTGAGTCTTGCCTTGCTACTGGATAGCATCATGTGTCTATCAAGTAGACTTGATACAGTTTCTTGATAAGTGACGGGTATTTCTTTAGAACATAGCTGCATGTGAGTAGTCGTGCTGGTAGCCCTGGTGATCAGGATCAGATGCGTTTCTACTCCCTGTGCGCTATGCCACGTTGCCGCATTCTGATCACTTACTCATTGGCATACAGCTCTTGAGGAAGATCTTAACTCGCTGCGTTTTCTGTCTCCCAGGATGTTCAACTTTCAGGTCGAGGCCATTTATAGGAGACAGTGTTTTTTATTGTTGAATGAGCAGAGATAATTGGACTGGTTACAAGTGACAGCATTACAGATGAACTTCTCCGAGGTGTTAGCGAATGCGTGACTACTGAAACACAGTGGTTGAAATGCAGGTGCAGGCAGAAACTCTGCATGTGAATATGTAATCATGGAGCTTCCTGACTCCCTATCCCCATTTCTTCTGCAGGGACAGCCTCGCTTCAGCACAGGTTTCTGTTCTGTGAGCATTAGGTTGGTCTTAGGGTATAGAGTTACCTCATCCTTTCTGATTCTTGGAAATGTCAAACGAGTGAGCTTCTGCAGGTAGATTCTGGAGAATGCAGGAGGCTGTGTCAATGCAAATGTACCACTGACAGAAAGCAGGAGCTTCTGAGGGAGTACAAGTATGGGACTGGGCTGAAATAATTGCCTGAGAGTTGTCAGCCGAGAGGATTTGATCTGCGAGTCAGAAGGCAGAAATGTCTGTGGAGCTGTGAGGTGCGACTTTCACGCGTCTGACCGAAACTGTAGTTTCAACTTGAAATTTAGTAAAAAAGAAAACATGATAAAATATTCACAATTAAAATAAAAAGCGAGTTGTAACATCAAGTAGCCCACATTACAAAACGTGAGCATTGCGGTTGAGGATTGTTTTCATAATATGAATATAGATTTTGTTACCTAGATAGAGCCATTGACAGAGATTGTTTGCTCTTCCTGCGTGAAAAGTACGTGGCTGATGCTTCTGCTTTTTGCATGAAAGGTGTGGGATTTTCAGGAGGCATCTGAGCTGCTGAGACACATGAGAGCTCTGGAGCTCTGTCCCTGCCTGGCATAGCTGTGTCCACTTGTGCTAAGCTTGTGATTTTATCTTGTATTTTCAAGGGAGAAAGTGTCACCCCTTTAAGCAACCAGCTACCACACTTCTTAGAAGAAGGCCAGCAGGCACAGACAAGCACTTCCACAGTTCTCTCCAGGACAATTCTTAGAGTAGCACTCACAGATGGAGAGTTAAAAACCTGGGATGTTGCCCTAAAACTTGGCGCATGCCTACAAGAGGTAAAATGCCAGTCTGAATGGGAGTGTTGAGGTGTCTTTCTGTGCCTGTCACATAGACAAGCTTGCTATGTTTATGCAAACATAGGTGAAGCTGGATCACGGAGAAGATTGAACAGGTTGCCCAGGGAGGTGGTGCAAGCCTCATCCATGGAATTTTTTAAGGCCAGGCTGGACGGGGCTCTGAGCAGCCTGATCTCATGTGATGAGGTGTCCCTGCCCATGGCAGAGGTGTTGGAATTAGATGATATTTGAGGTTCCTTCTAACCCTGACAATTCTGTGATTCAAAGATGGGTTGGTGTTCCCTAGAAGTTTTAAACCGTTCCTGCACAAGCACTTTCTACTTTAATAAAGCACACAACAGAGGCTGTAAGCAGAGCTTGAAGGTACAGCGAATCTAGTGAAGTTCATGGAAGGTCTTTTCCCACCAAAGTGATTCTCTGAATGTTTGCCTGTGGTCATTTCTGATCAGAAAACAGGATATTGGAGAAAATACAGAAAGAAGAGGTTCAAAACTGTTTTGAAACATGAAATCCAGTTTCAATCTGGTTTGTGTAATGTCATAACTGCGGTGAGTCTGAATATGTTTTTGTATTTGTTAGAGGTAAGCTCTTCAGATCAGATCCTCAGCCAATACGGAGTGGAATCATATCCCCTAAGCAAGGAGAGCGCTGCTATTTAGCCCCAGCTGAGAATCCAGCACATGGCTTCATGCAAGATCAATTTACTAGTCCTTTTCCTCCTTAAATAAGTGTGCGCTATAAATCAGATAAAACATATTTTTTTATCCCAAGAAAGTTTTAAACTACTCTTTTTTTTTTTTTTAATGGAAGGTAGAGTATACAAGAAAGGAATTGTAAACTTTTCTCTTATTTTTTTTTTCTGCCAGCTAGTTTGATCAGTGGATTTGAAAGCACTCTGTTTATGTCACCACTTAGTCTGTTCCAGCCTCTCACTCTGCTGCCAGTTAGTCAGTTTTTCCTGTGCTTAGTGTGGGGTTTCCATACAGTGAGACAGGAAAGGTGAAAAAATAAGGAAATGTAATTGCAAACTGAAATTAGCAGAAGCATCTCAGATATTTGAAATATCTGAAACTACTATTAAAAAATTGATGCCCTTTTTTCTTTTGCTTTGGATGGATTTTTTTCGTATTCATGATTTTTAATATTTCCTATTTTTTTGAAAATGTTTTTAAACATTCCAATCCACATTTTTCCTCCCCTTCTGGTGCAGAGTAATACCTCACTATCTAAGTGTTCCCAGGATGAGTGGTTAACAAAATATTGCTTCACATCTGTAATGCTGCTGCTGTTTAACTTCAAATGATTAAGGACTTATCTTGCAGTGATTTACTCCTGCTATTATTTACCTTTTACTGACATACGGAGTCCTGATGAACTTTGTGTCTATATTTTCCTCTCACGAGTAGCTTCTTTGATTTCAGAAATATAATGATGCCTTCAGGACATTGGTAGGATAACGCCTGTGAGAGAGATTCATGCACAGGATTACACCAAGAGTGGGCATGAGCCTGGAGGTACTTGCAGGGCTTGCAGGTGCTGCTCTCAGAATTAACTCCATAGTTGAGATAATGCAGGAGTGGCGCCCAAGTGGGCTTCCAAGATGGGAGTATAAGGACAGGCTGGGGCAGAAGTTGGTAGCTCCGTCCTGCAGGAAGAACTTGACAAACCCTTAGGGATGGGCATCACTTTGCCAAGCTTTTGCTGGTTTTAAACAGCAAAACATCCAGGCAAAGCCAATCCCCTGATGGCAGTCCTAGTGTACCTGCTGTTTCTCACCCTGAGATGCACCCATCTCCATCACCCCTAGAACTGCACAAGATGACACAGGCAGATACAACACAGGTGAGATGAATTCTACTGTAGACAGTTAATGAACAAATCTCAGGAGTTTTAAGTAAGACAGTTGATCTGATGAATCAGTCTGATGGTTAAAGCACCTAGATGTTGCCCTCTGTAGTTGGAAAGATAGAAGGTACAACCTGAGGCATCCTCATATGGGCACATCTAATTAGCAGTTGTGTTTTGTCATGAATTTCTTCTGTGTCTAAACTGGAGACAAGTCAGCCCTCCCCTCATAATGCTGTTGGAAACGTAAAGGCTTTGATAGTCCTTAAAGAAGGCAAGGCTGCAGTGACGAGTAGTCTGGAAGAGCCTGCAGAAAACCTTAGTGCCTTAGTTCTCAGAGCAGGGCTCAGGCAGCAAGCCCTAAATGTGAGGGTTGTGGTCACTTGCACGGGAGAAAACAAAACACAGAATAGGCTCGAAGTGAGATCCTTCGGTCCACGCTTTGCACTAAGCAAGGATGGTCCCATGGGCAACATTTTTTTGTGACTGTCTTGTCATGCATATGCACAAAATGGGCCACATGAAGCCTTCTCAGGCAACCTTAACTCTGGAATTTCCATATTTTTCTCTTTATCTTGGCAACTTCAATCGTGTTCTCTTGCTGTGGGAGTGTGTGTTATTCATATATGAAAGCTACTGTTTACTTCTTCCTAAAAACTGGGTAGTCAGATCATGATTCTTTCCTATGACAGAAGCTTTTCCTCACAGTACATTTTAAAATTTGCTTCCAAACTACTTCTCTCCTGTTTAGACAGTGCCTTTTTTTTGCCTCCTTTTCTGCTTTTGTGACAAATATTTGCTTTTTCCTCACCCTCTTCTTCCCACATTGCTGCTGCACATTGTTTGTTATTGCCCAGCTCTTCAGTAGCACTGAGCTAATGGTATAATTTCATTTGCAAAAGAAAAGCAGTGAAGCATTTGTTTGGAAAAGAAAGACTCGGGCAATAACTCCCAAAAGCACAGTCTTAGCAAATGATGTACAGTGTGCACAATAAAAGGCATGTATGATAAAAAAGGTAAATGCCCCGTTCATGGCAAGGTAGTTTAGTGACTCTGCGTCTCTTGGTTTGCAAGTCTGTCTTTCTCTTCTTCTTCATAAGGACTTTCTTCTCAGCTCCTGCTGTGCGACCGTGAGCCATCCGAGGTGTCCTATGCACCCGTGGTTGCGCGGCTGCTGTCGGAAGACCTGACAAATGGTATCTGTGTGCATCTGTGCTCAGAGGCAGAGGGAACCTGCCTCCAAATTCTGGCCTGGTACCTGACTCAATATGTGTTTGGGAGAGTCATCCCACCTGTGAGCGTCTCAGTCCATCTGAAAAATGGGATGAACGAGCACAGCGCTGAACAACACGATGCTGTGTGTGAAGTGCTGCCTGTCAAAAGCCAGCGTGAGCTACTGAGACAGTGGCAAGGATGGTTGTTGAGAATAATGAAGAGTTCATGTTCTAAACTGCTTCTTTTCATCTTGAAAAGACTTTTACTGGTGTTACTATCTCTACTCTCACAAGGCTCTGTTAACTATGTTTCTGAGGATGGGAACGTCATAATTGGAAGAATCTTGGGAACTAGAATTCTTACAATCTGAGCTGGGCTGACTCAAACACGTTGTGAATGGGGGAAAAAGAGAAATTGAATGTGAGCAAGTAGGACACTATCTGTGAAAAATGAAGCAGGTAAGTGAAGAGGCAAGGGGATATTTTGCATACAAATCCCAGTTCTGCAAGGAGGTTGGCAAACCGCATCACGCCTCCATTGTGACAAGCCAGTGGGCATTTATTCTGTTGATCTGATATTTGGAGCTCTATTTGGTCAGGCAGAGCTGCTCTTCCTCTCAGGTTTTCTAACACTGTTTCAGTTAAACTCAGTGGAATTAACCTCGTCACAAAATGACTTTGTGTTTTTCTTATCAGGCTTCAGGTTCCAAACTGTTATTAGCATGTACAGAATACTGCAACCCCTCTGCTTGCTCATCAGTGCTGCCAGTACCTGGAGGCCTTCGCTCTGTGTTGTAGAGTTTCTAAAATCTCTGCAAATCTGCTTTCCAAATTGTTTGGATGTGCATTTTTGGAAGGTAAAATCGAAATGTGTACAAAGGTAGGAGTTAGATATGCCAGGTCTTTCATCCTCTAGGCATCCTTATTTAAAATTTAATCCTCTGTTGAGCCAATTTGTATCCTGTGCTTTGCTAACGCACCGTCTGAACCTGAGCCTTGAAGTGGTGGGGTCCTCTTCACCTCCTGAGCACCACTGTGACAAGTATTAGTATCAGCTATATGAAAAGATCATCTTTGCTGTGCTCAGAATTATCTCGGTACACAAGCCTCGGCATGTTAAGCCTTTCCTACAGAGAGTAATTATCACTGAGAAACCATCTTTGATTTAAAGATGCTGTAGGATCATGATCTTTCCTGAAAATGGACATTTGGGCTTTATTTGGAGGGTGAATTTGAGGAAAAAAAAGGGTTCCACCCAATGCAAGAAGTGTGCTTTCTCTGAGGGGTGTGCAATTAAGATGACAAGGGAACAGTCGCTCGTGGTGCCCCAGTGTAAGCAGGAGCTGGCCTGGCCCCCTAGGGCTTGGGGGTTGCCTTTGAATTGGCTGAGTAGAGACAGACTTGCCCACTCTGCCAGCAATGAGAGACACCAACACCATGGGAGGATCCTTATTAGAAACAACAGCTCACAGCTAGATTCGAAGGTGCTAAGATTTATCATGGTATCTGTGAGACAAGTATTGTGCCTCCTGCTGTATCTCTTGGTGGAACGTGGCCTTACTATGTCTCTGCCACGTGCAGGTTTACCAGCAAGTCCTCTGCTCTTCAGCAGAAAGAAGGGGGAGGGCAGGTCTGGTAGGAGGTTGCATCATCTCCTTTCCCTGGTCACCCAGATTTCCTTAGTGAAGCAGAGTGGCGGAATGGTGTGATTGTTGTCAGGTTCAGTCTCTGGACCCTTGGTAAGGAAGTTCTGTGTGAAGGCAGGAGGTCCAGCACCCCAAAGTAGGCAAGAGTACTAACACCCCAATACTGCGGCTTCACCAAGAGGGAGAGTTTCCCCAGGGCAGATTTTGGTTTTGCAATGCCGCAAGACGCTCCCAAGAGGGGACTGGGTGTCCTTTGCCCCTTTCCTCAGACCTCCTGAACCTGCTGTCACCTCATCCAGGAGGTCAGGTAGCACCACAATACTTAGGGCCACAAGGTCCTTGTTTAGACAGCATCATCCTGGTGTAAGATTCACGTGGGATCGTCTCTGATTCATTCAGAGCAGCTCCTTCCTTTCTGATGGAATGCCTGTGCCAAGATGGGAGTGCATGTTTGGGACATCCGGTTGTCTGTCTACCCTCCACATTAGCAATCCACATCCTGGCATCATCAGCCAGATTCTGTCCCTCTTTGTGTTGCATCAAGCCATATACAATCAGAACAAAGCACCTGGTCCAGCCCTGCTGAGCTGCTATTTGGAGAGAAAACCGATGCTGCTTCACTGCGGGGGTACACTGGTTCTTACACCAGCCATCCTGCTTTGGAGGAGCAAACGAGACAGCGATTTTCTTTTCCCTCTGAGCTTTTCTTCTGCCACCATGGGATTTGTGGGATATGTGGGATTTTACCAGCATCAGAAAAGCAGATGAATGTGATAAGACTTACGTGTCTAAAGCAGCAGTCCTAAACAGCATGTCGAACCTGCTTTTTAAACATCCAGGGAGACTGTTTCTATCTCCTCCCCAGGGAGAGAATTCCACTTCTTATCTGCTTTTTATAGCTGTGACTCTCATCCTGATATTTAACCTGAACTATCCTTTCTTTTGTTGCAGATTGTTGCTCTTCCTAGCACTGCCTTCTGTGGCTGTGAGTAATTCCCATGCTCAGTTTACACTGTGATAGGCTGTAGTCATGTGTCTGGCATCAATTCTGTTCTCAGCTGTCTTCCAATCCTCTCATCTCTTTTTTTTTTTTTTT
>WEIS01060856.1:0-12538 GCA_013389965.1 Todus mexicanus | reverse complement strand
CCTTTTTCCTTTCTTTTCCTGTCTCCCAGTCCCTTGAGGCCTAATCGCAGGTCATCAGCACCAGGCTCCCTCCAGCTCACCTCCTCTGCTGCAGAAAGAGGGGATTCGTGAGCCAACGCAAGGCATCGTTGCCTTCTCTCTTGCCTGCGGTGAGCTCCTCAGCACAATGATAAACTACTTATATTAAACAACAGAAGAAGAACTTGGAGGCAATAAATAAATCATCTCCCTGCAGAGCAAATCGGTAAACGTGAACAGGGTAAGCTTTGAGTGCTTCCAACTGCAGGAGGCACAGGACACGTAAGGATTTGGCCCAACGCTGAAAAAATCAGGGAAGAAAACCCTGCTGAATCCTGCTTCAGCGGTGACGCTAGGGCAAGTAGGAAACTGGACGCGCGCTAACGCCAGTAACACCACCTCCCTCTCTCTCTAGGTGTTCGGTGGTAGTGCTTCTTTCTTTGTTCTTCCGAAAAGTAGATTTCAAATGAGTTATTCACACTAATTTGCTTTCTGCTGCTTGTTTTTACGTTTTGGCGCTTCGCGTTTTGACACTTACTTTCAGCGGTAACACTTCAATCAATTTTAGCGTTTACTGTAATTATGAGCTTTGCGAGCCTGTAATCCACAGTTTTGCATTTATTCCGCAAAACCTTGCTCACGTGATACATCAAGATGATCAGAAACTTGGCTCACATGTTGTCCAGGGATAGAAACAGCGGAGGCACTGGCCATTAAGGTTACCTTATTCTGTCTCCCTTTACTCTCTCTGGTCACAGAACTTTGTGTGTTGGTATTGCAGCCGACCTTACCGGAGAGAAAGCAATGTTTCGCCGCAAATCCACCCGCAAGAAAGCTCAAAAGCAATTACACTAGGTAAACAAGAAAGGATGTTGCAGATCTTGTCCCTTTTTCTAGCCGGGTACTAAATGCAAAGCCGATGGGATTATTTGATTTCACCCTTGCAAATCCTGCTGTGTGTTATCTTTGCCGAGCGGCTTCTATGTAATCTTTGGTGTGCATAAATACATGTTAACAAAAAACGATGCAAGGAAAGCAAAATGGCAAGCGTTGAACACCAAGCGTTGTCATGCAAACACCACGATACCGGGCTGCTGATGTGTTTGGATTTCTTTCCCCCCCCCCTTGTGAAAGGTAAGCCCATTGGCTTGGGTCCTGCAGGAGCTCATTGGGCTCTTTCTCCAGAGTGCGGATTCCTAAAGAGTCTAACGGAAGGTAGGCACGCCTTATTAATCTAAAGGAATGAAGAAAACTGTGCGGTTGTGGTCACGATTGTCACCTGTCTGGTTGCATTTGTTCTCCTGGTTTCTGTCGGATACTAATCAAACTGGAGCAAACTGGAGAGATCGCCGCTTTTGGAGCTCCACCTCGGGTTTCTTGCGTTTGTCCTTGTGAGTCTTGTCACCATATACCTTAAAGCTCCGCACCCCATAATGAAATGCATGCCCCATTTTAGGGGGCGTGATGAAAACTTCCATCAGAGCTTATCACCCTTTCGTCAGGGGGGTTCTTAGCAATCAGTGGGACAGAAGAAAATGTGAAGAGCTGTGTAGCAACCATAATGATTCTTCATTTCATTGCAGCTGCCATCCAGAGGGGCTATCATCCCTCATTTCACGTACCAGATGGTGCTGTGGCTCCTGTCCTCCAGTCTGGAGCCTCTTTCACACCCCTTGTAGCCATTTCCGAAGGAAGTAAATTGCATTCTTTGGAATGAAACGTACAAGAGGAAATCAAGGAGATCATTTCTCATTTCTGCGTTTCGGGGAAAGCAAAGTACTCCAAGGATTTAAAACCCACTTAGAGACACTGATTCCATCCTGGCCAGGTCAGCTGGGTTAAACGTCGATGCAGCACGCCACTTCCTGCTGTGTCCAACTTCCGCCTGTGGCCTACGCTGTAATATGGTGGGTGTGCAACCTCTTCTTCGCTATCTGTTGTTCAGATACTAGCCTGGCCTCACCATCCTTATCTGAGGCCCCAGAGGTGTACCTGGGGAATGACAGCAGCGGCTTTCATGGAAAAGTTGAGGTACACAGTGCCTTAGATTACATCTTGTATTTCTGATTGTGAATTTGCTTCGATGTTTGTGGAATACATCGAGGTCTAAAGGCTTGCAAAACGCCCTCTCTCCCAGCTTTGATTGCACATTCATCACTCATTACCTGGTGGCAGCGGTGCTGCTATCAGTAATATCCAGCGTAATTAGCGTTCGAAGATAGCAACTCTGGAGTCGGGCCAAGCANTTTTAACTTAATTGTAGCTGGAATGGAGTTAGTGAGAACACTGTGGGCAAAATAACAATTCACTCAAAATGTTATTTTATCAAAGCTGGAGGCTTTTGCGGAGGCATATTTATTTCCAGGATCTTCTTGCAGGGGGACTCTTGGGTCTGCGGCAGAAAGCAGTGTTTTACACACTCACCTCAGCTGCGAAGAACTAGTGCTCAGATCCTTTTTATTTTTTTTAAGGATGAAGGGGGAAAAAAAGCTTCATAATTTGCAGTCCTGGGACTTTGCGCGAGGGGGTTTTACATTGCAGACCTCATACCTGTTTTGTTAGCAAAACGTGCAAAAGTGTCTCTTCTTCGTTTGGCAGGTAGGCAAGTACCGGCGTCTTTGCTTTTACCTTGAAATAACAATAGTTGTCTTCTGCTCAGAGTACTCCGTCTTCTCTGGATTCGCTGGGGAGCTTTGTGGGATGGCTGCAGCACGTTCCCTGCACCTCAGGGGGGTGGTTCAGTCCATTGTTTATGAAAGATCTCTACTGGTATTCGGTTTAAAGCATCAACTGGGGGAACCAGTCGCGATTTGGATTCAGCGGTGCTACAAATGCCACGGAGAGGGGTGCCCTTTTCCTGAGGAACCTGAGTCGTAAAGCAGGTGAGGCAGAAAGTGCACGGGAGGAGGGAAACGCTCCCGTGGTTTTATAGCGGGGAAACAGAGATGAGCAGATATTTAACAACCTCCTTGAGCTTGACGAGAGCCTGCACCGGAGTTAGAACTGCAGGTCTAAGATGGCCCAAGGCTCAGAGGAGTCCTTCACCCTCTCCTCGAGCCTGGGGAGCTCCTCTGCCTCCCCATTTGGTTTTCCCAGAGACAGCCAGGCGATGCCTTGCAGCGAGCCAAGGCAGGCGCTGGGCACAGTAGATATTCCCTTCATGTTTGGTGCTTTATTTCCTTATACACGTAAAGTAACGATGCAAAACAATGAAAGGAAGAAGTCTCAGCTTACCACTCCTCGCACCGGTTCCTCGGAGTCCCTCATAGGCAACTGCCACTCAGTGGAGCTGAGCGCAGGAGGATATTGTTAGTATGATAGTAAATGATGAATATAATGTAAATAATATTTAATATAGTAAAATGAGTAATGCAGTAGAAGGTAAAGACTCAATCATGAGTCTCTAGCCTTTTTTTGACCTCCAGGTAGTGGTATACTTCAATTCTTCCGCCAAGACATGTCTGGCTATTCGCCAGTTCTGTGGACTACCAACAGCTTGACAGTCTGCACCAGAAATAGCTCTTCCTTCCTCTCTGTGCTTCCGCAAGAGTTGGGAGAGCAGCAGCTGTTTGTTACTGATCCCAGGATCTGAGTATTGGTGGAGAAAGGGAGGATTTCACCGCCCCTTCATTAGATTTGTGCTCTGCTCGGGTTGCTTGGTGTGAAATCCTGCTCCGCTGCAGTTAGTGGGGCTGTTATCACCGATGCTGAGATTCCACCCCTGGCACTTTCCGGGTGACCAAGATTTGTGTTTGGTTTCCGTGCAGGCAGTTGAAGGAACTGTGAGCTGAAAGGCCGACCCGCAACCTGCTTCCTTCTTTCTGCGGGGCTTAAGAGAAACAGCTCCTTCTCAAAATGCCAGCTCTATGGATTCATTGGCTCTTTGCTCAACATGAAATAGTCCTGATTTAAGGGACATTGAAGCAGCTGGAGGCAGGTTGATTTCAGACTGTTCTGAATTGTTTCCTAAATGTAATGTAAGTTGGAGCGAGAAATTCAGAGCAGTATGAGAACAGGCATTTCAAAATGTCAGGTTGTGTCCATAAATTGCCCTGTCTGGTAATAAACCCACTTGTCAAGGCGCTGGCAATCACAGACTACTGGTGAATCTGATTTTGTGGTGTGCTGTTTCTTGAGTGAGTCACAGATGGAATCACTAGTTTTGCTCTTTCTCCTACTCTCAACAATTTTTGTTTTTATTTTTGAAATTCAGAGGAGAGCAAACCTGGAGTTAAGTTAAATGCCCTAGCTAGTAGTTACAAGCAGCTCTAGGGAGATAACGTTTTAAAGCTATGCAGTTAGGTGCTTAAATCGGGAATTCTTTCAGCTAAGATTTGTTCTTCAAACCTGCTGCTTAGCGTGGTTATATGCATGAGGAACTGTAGCCGACAAAATCTTCCTTCAAATATTTGGTTTGCCACGTTTTGAGTGTTATCCTCGGTGAACATTTTGAGCACGCACATGCGGTGTGGTATCTGATGGGCTTTAATTCTTAGAGCTCAGCCAGCTGATCTGAAGAGGGAAGCAAAATTACAGCCATAAAACCCTACCCTCTGCTTCACCTTCCTGTTCTATTTATGATTTTTGCAACCGGGATGAATAAACTCCATAGTCAGCGTTCAGATGGGCGGGCGTGTATAGTTAGCTCGTTTCTCTGCACGTGTCCTCAGAACCGAAGAGTAAATCTGGCTATTTTTGAAAACACTTCAGCACAGTATTGTAATTATAATAATTTTGGCATGTTTGTATTTAAACGTGGTATACGAGGTGAAGGAGACTGGAAGGCGTTCTTGGAGTGCTACCCGTGAAGGTCGTGCAGAAGTTCATTAGGTGTCAGTTGTGTTAAAACACTGGAAAGCTACCAGGGGTGTGAGGCCTCTGCATTGGTAACCACCCCAAACACCTTGCCTCGTGTCTGGTACTGCCTGTTCTCTTCTTACCAACACACACCAAAAAGGTGACAAGGACAATTCGCAGCAGGACATGTCTTCACTAACTCTACTTTAATGGCACTTGTCACATAAATTTCAAATAGCTACGCCTTGACTCTGAAATTCAGACAGCGGCCTAAAAATCTCCAGCTTGCCCACTTAGCTGGGCCTTTGTTTGGCAGTTTCATTCTGATTTATTGTTATTATTGTTATAGTTTTTCCCCTTTATTTATTTTTGCAAGTGTTCAGGCTTGGCATTTCACCATCACAAGGAAAACCACAGCGACACCCCTGTCCCAAGCCGTGAGTGCTGATAGCTGTACTTTAGGTACCAGTGGCTGGAGGGGAGCAACAACGTGGTTTGAAGCTTTGTACTCTCTGAGCCTTTGCCCGACTGATGGATCCTACAGTGTACATTACCCGATGGGGAGCCTTGTAGCATGTATCAGTAAGTGGTAGAGTTACTGATATGGGAGGCTCTATAATCTTCCAAATAATTTGTTTTGGCACATCTCAATCCTGGTGATTTTTTTGAAAAAATTACGTGACTTCTAGAGCTTGATTTACGCCGGCCTCCAACTACCCCTTGCTGTGGCTGGGGATACTTTCCAGAGCTCTTCAGATTTCCATGGTAAAATCTTTGTAGGAGCAGGCAGAAAAGATTTGTTTTCTTTTTACCTTTGTGTCCCATTTGCCAAGGAAACTCGATGTGTATCTGTAGGACGCTGGTTTTCCCCACCGAAGTTGAGGCTGGTGCTGCAGTGCCGTTGACTCCTCTTGTGCGGTGGAGGCAGCTGGGAGAGGGGAGTCTGAGCACAGGCAGGAGATTAGGGATGGGGCAGAGTCTTGGTCCCAGGTCTCTGAGCCATGAGCTGGTTGTCAACCCTGGTCAGGTGCCTCCTGACGGGATGTTCATTTGGGTAGGAGAAACGTCAGGTTGTAGCAAATACACAAAACAGAGGTGGGGGGATTTAACCAGATAGCATCATGTGTAATTGTTAATTACAATATATCCACAGGCTAATATAGAACCAGATTGAACAGAATTGGGAGACGTGCCAGCTCGGTGCTGAAATCAGCCTGGCATTTTAAACCCTGTTTTGGCCATTCTTTTCCACTTGACAAAGCACTTCTATGCACGTTTACGAATGGTTGTGGGACGTGACGTGTCCTTGCTTTGGTACGTTCCTATCTGCTCTCCTGTAGGCAGTACTTCACCTGACAGGGAGTACAACAGGGCAGTTTTAGCACAGCTGTATTACTGCAGAAAACGAGAAATCCGGTTCCTTCAGGAGTGTTAGAGAAGCATTTACACAGATTACATTCCTGAAGCTCAGGAATAGCACAAATGTACCGGGGATGTTTCTCAAAGTGTTTAATATTTGCATATATCCCCTTTCCCCGTCTCCCCTCAGCTCCTACTTGCACCTTCTACTAACGTGGATGGCTGTGACAAAAGAAAAAAGGTTTTTCCCTATTCGTGATAAAGCGTGATAATCCAAGTGACTCGAGGGAAGCCTGTGAAATCACACAAACTCCAGACATCCGAAGGTGCTGCAGGTTTTACTGAGAATGCAAATGCCCTGGTGAAGCTGTGTTAGATGTTTGCAACAGGAGATTAATCCAATTAGCAGAGCTGGGAAGTGCTGCCACAGCTGAAGTATGCTTGTGAGGCGCTTCTTACAGAGAAGCTGGTGGGAGGCCAGGGATACAGGAGAGTGATTCTTTTGGGAAGTTCCTCTAGTAAAACTGCTCGTCTGTCAACTAATGGTGTTACTTGTTTGCTAGCCCAACCTGACAGAAAACAGTAAGTGTCCATGGGAGACTGTTAGTGAGGACCTCGCTGGGCTATGGGAACAGAAAGGTTAGAAAATGTCCCTGGAGAGTAATCCTAAGGCTAACAGGGTGCGTTGGCCAGTGCCTCGCTTCAGAGCCACGGAGACGTGCCCAGCAGGCACATCACTAGCTGGGGTGTACGGAGTAATGACGGGTATATTTGCTAGAGATTCAAGCTGGTGCGGATGCACAAGAAAATAGATTATTTCTTTCATCAGTTTTCATCAGTAAGGTCATAAAGAGCGGAATGGCTTCTCCTCTTGTGAGTGACTCCACTTTAATCCAGCTGAGAAACAAAAGAAGGCTTTATTGGTGCAAAGGGACTCGCCTTGCTCTTTGCCTGTGTAGTTCCTACTCTACAAATCAATAAGAGTCTGCAATATTTATGTGACATCTCGAAGTCCTCTACACAAAAGCTCACTCCAGCAACAAATGTATGAAAATTCCCTCAACTTTCTGTCCATTAGAACCTTCAGCTGGGAAATGTCAGCACAGGGCTGCTCAGCTGAAACATGACCTGCAGTTTTTCTTGAATGAAAGAGGCATTGATGTTGCAAAGTATTGATGTCTTCAGAAAGATGCAGTTAAAGAGCGGTTTTATTTACTTTACAGCATCAACCTCTGTGCCCACAAATGAAGTCGTCATTTACAAATGACTCTTACACAGCAATAACCAGCTCCTGCAGGAATTTCCAGCTCTAAGAGTTGGGGAGAACCTGTGTTAATCTCCACTGGAGTGGGCACTGGGAAGGAAAATGGGAGGTTTGGTTATTTGGGTTTTGCTGGTACAGCCCTAGATTTACTGTGGCTTTGCCATGTGCTCTTATTAAGGTTCCTGTTTCGATCACCATCGGTGTCTGTTACCTCATTCCATCTTTAGTTGTGTAAATTATTACCAACTGATGCTGATTCTGCTTGTTATCGAGATATTCCCAGAAAAGAGGAGGAGGGCAGAAGCCCCTTCTTATCCTCACATTCTGCACTTAACTCAGCCTGCTAGTTCTAATATTGTAAATTGTTTTCAGACATAGATCAGCTTCAGCAATTAGCAAGCTCAGTACAGCTCTCGCAGAAGAGAGATGTAATACTCCTGTTTGTTCTTTTGCTTATGCTGTGGCATCTCAATTAAACATGACGGTGTTTTTTCAAAAGCTGCTGAACAGACTATTTTTAGATAAAGAATCTGGCACAGCCCACTAATTAGAAGTTTGCTCCTTGCTGCTGCTAGCCACAGCCTCTTTTTTTTAAAAAAAGAAAAAAAAACCCAACCACTTTGTTTAAAAGCCAAATAAGTAAATATTGCTGAGCTCTTGCCTTTTAACGTGAAGATCAAATCATTCCCCTGAGAAGCTTCTGTCTCTTCTTGTACAGCTATATTCCTTCATAATCAAGGGCCAGCATTTTCAAGTGGCTGATAACATTAAGTGCTTTAAATTCTGGGTGCTCGGTTTGACGTCTTCAAAAGGGCTGGTTTTTGGAAAGTCTCGAGCCACCCGCTGTTAAAATACCAACTTCTGCTTGCTGGCCACACAGAATTCCCTGCCAAACACCGCTACTTTGTAGTGATATTTTAAAGCACGATTCTTTAACAAGAGAGATGGTGTCTTCTGGAAACAATGCCATCTCTTTGAGTTCACTTTTGTTTTGTAAAAGAACATAGGAGCTCAAGTGAGTATCTGGTTCTGCCTCCTTGTTAGCAGGTGAGGTGAGGAGAGGGTGACCTAGGGACTGGGCTGTTGGTGGCACGGCACCGTGGCTGGGTGCTGGGACAGGCAAGCTGAAGGGAGCCCCCAGAAGCTGAGGGCTGCTCGTTTTCAGCAAAATAAATCACCAGGGGCAGGCTCAGGTAAATGCTGTTTTCATCTTCGCGTTTCAGTACATTTGCTCTCTTCTCAAGCATACCAGTCAGATAAACTTGCATATGTGTTTGTTTACTGCTCCGTTGCTATTCTACCACCCCCAGAAGCTTGGTGGAGGAGGTAAATTGCAAACTGCCACTCGCAATAGGTAGTCACAAACGAAACTCATTTCTGAAAGCAGAGCATGCTGGGGTCGGACACATCTGTGCCAGTCACTGCCAGGTTTACCATCAGCTTCTGAGGCATCTCTGGCAGTGACTTCAGTGGAGCAAATTAGCTTTTAGCCATCCAAGGGTCTGCTCCCTGGGCACGTTTCTTTGAAATGCATGAAACCACCTCTTGCAGCAGGATTTTCACTTGGGGTAAATCCCTGCGCTTCCATGAACGTCAGCGGAGCTGTGCTGATTTATGCCAGCTGAGCAGCTGACCTTTGCAGCGTAACCTGCCGAATTCCTGGGCAGCGCCTTAATTCTGCAGAAGATGAGGGACATGGCTTATGGTCTGTCATAATGAACCCTAAGCTTTCCAGGGAAAAGTCCTTAATCTCAATCACTTTCATTTCTAACGCTAAGACTAAGACACGAAGACTAATCACTTTCATGTCTAAGACTAAGTCTATCACTGGTGAGGCTTTTTCCTAGTCTGCTATTTCAGTGCTAAAGAAATCGTGGCTCTTAGAAAGAGGCTTCTGCTCTTACAGCTGAGACAGTTGCTGATTTTTCAGCCAGGATGTGTTAAGATGAACAGCTTCTAATTTGTCATGGAAATTAGTAATTTAAAATAGATGTTTTCATAGTTAAGTGGACTTAGTGTGAATTACTGTGTGAAAAGCCACGCAGAGCCAGCCTTGCTTGGCGCTCTGCGTGAATCTGGAGCAACACTTCATCAAAGTCAGTAAATTTAATCTAAATTAAGTAAACCTAGTGTGAATGAGTCTGGAATCGAGTCTCATATTTTCAGACATCTGAGGCGGTGTCAGACCCAGCTGGAAGCTGCTGAGAGACTGGGTGATTTTAACGGCCCACAGGAGAGTATCTCCATAAAAATGATGGAGTGGCGCCACTCATTAGTTGCACTCCCTGAAGGTGAAACAGATTAACTTCACAGCAAAAGAAGAAAGTGGATCTACGAGCTGTTTGTAGGACACGTACACGCCATGCAGTTGAGGGTGCAGCATGTGCTTCCCTGCCCTGTGGCACAGCCTGCCTGTAGGTACAGCAAAGGTGACGCATTCAGATGCTAGACGGTTTGACTTTCAAAGGTAGCTAAGTGGTGCTGGATCACAAGGCAGGATTTCAAGTAGATTGAGGGGCCACGCATCATTTTTTCAACTTCATCTAGACAATATAGTCAGTTCCCACCGTGTCAGGGATCAACACCGTCAGCAGTAGGGGTTAAATTTCCTGTGCCGGGGCTTCAGAGCTGGAGAGTATTCCTGTTACGTGGCCAGGATTAGTGGCCTCTGACATCTGTGTGGGCTTTTGACACTTATTAAGTTTATAACTTTCAGATTTGCAGTTTTCCCATGATGATTGTGCAAAGGGAGGTTTCCCTGGTACTCCACATCACGTGCAGACACGGCCGCGCCTTGGAGGATTTATGAGGATATTCAGGGGGGTTCTATCAACATGCAGGGTCCTAATTTACGTCCAGGAGTGGGAAGAAAGTGAGAAAAGTAGCTGATTATCCAAATGGGAGGATCCAAACTTTGAAAATCTGGGTATGCATTTGAAAATGTCCATTACCACCTTATCTCTGCACAGTTTCATAGGTCCTGCTGCTGGGCCAGATGGCAAGTTGATTAGTAGCCCAAGCAGCTCTGATGACTTTTGCCAAGAGCTTGCCGTGGATTTGTATTCCTTTTTTCCTGCCTTTGCTGCATGCAGCAGCAGAAAGAGGCTAGTGAGGCAAAGCACATTCGTGTGTTGTCTGTTCTATGAGTCAAACAGCGTTGCCAGTTTGCTCCAGGCTTTCTGATTAGCAGGTGCTGGGTAGAATGACTTAGACCCTGGAACACGTTTTGGTTCCTTGTTTGTAAGTGAAAAGGTATGAAAAACCCTGGTGGCATTCGGTTCTGTTTATTTTCAATTTAGCCTTTAATATTTTTTGTAAATGATGCCCATTTATTTGGGGAGGAGCACAATACGAATTGCCTTAGCATACTGGGCCTGATGTTCCTAATCTAAACCAGACCTCCTCCTCTCCCAGCTCAAGTCCACCAGCTGAGGATCTGGCATGTGCTCTTTTCATTACTTGTTGATTCTCTCGTGATAATTCGGATCTGGCAAAAATTCAAAATCTCTCTGAAGGGGTCAGATAAAAGCAGGTCTTCCTGGAAAGGCTGCTCCAAGGAGATGATAGGTAGCAAAGTTCCACCCACCACTTGTCTTGCTGAGCTTAGAAATGCTCCAGTTGGAGTAGACCAGGTGGACTAGGCTGACACTGGCTCATTATGTCGTGATCAGGAGAGGCCTCCAAAAATTACCTGTTTCTGACAAATTCGGTGTTGCTGTATATTCTTCTGCACTGGATGCAGAGTGTGCTGGTGCTGAGGCTGTTAACCCCCCAGCGCTGCTCAGTATCTGACAGGCATCTACAGAGAAAGCGTAAGGTTTGCGTGTTCTGTCTCTGTTCCTGGTGCTGGTCATGCTTTGGAGACCCTCCTTCAGGACCTGGTCAGTCACCTGGGCAAAAGGTGCAAAGGTACCAGTTGTTTTCTCCTCATGCAAGATTAGTTCTCCTCACAAACGTTCGGCCCTTCCATGCTCTGGTGCCTGGTGATTTCAGCAAATGACAGGCACATAGTGAGAGTCAACTTTTGACCCTGCCTCTTGTACCGATTTTTCTCCGTTCCATTGTTAAATTCCAGGCCTGGCACTAAGGTAAGCAGCTCCAGGGACATCTCTTGATTGTCTTCAAATTCTTGATTTTTCTTCCCCCTCTGCTATGAAATGAAAAGGCTCTTGAAGCTTCTGATCCTGCAAATGAGAGCGCTGCTGGGAATTTGAGCGCATCGTTGGCTTTATTAGAGCTAGTCCTGAAAGTGAATTTATTTAGGTGTGTTGTGTTTGCAAAGGCTGGTTTTGCTCCTGTAAACCGTCTTGCAGGGGGAGAGGGCTTCCCAAGCATTTTCAGAGGTAGGAGCGAGCCCATGACAAGTGCACCTCAAAGTCATTTAGAAACTCGTAGTCTTGCTTTAGTGCTAGCACAGCTTCTGAGGAGAGAGTTTCCCGCGCACTGTGTCTGACAGCACTTGGCTCGGGACCCTGTTAAACACGGCTGGGAGGAGCTAGCTGAAAATGTTGGCTCAAAAACTGAACATGCTCCGCTCAGTCTGGGTATTGCTGTCCTAAATAGTGATAGTGGGACTCTCCACAGCTGTCAGTGCGTCTATCCCAGTGCAAAACCAGCGCGACAGGGCTATGGCTGGTGTCTGTCACGAGTGATGTTGCTTAATTTTTTAATATCAGCAGTTTTTTCTCCACTTTTTATTTCAGTTTGGTATGCCAAACATTTCAATGTGTTTAATTTACTATCGAAAAAACCCCAAAGCTCAGACGATGACATGGTTTTAAGTGATTCTGAACTACAAGGTATAGCAAAAACTGGGTAGTTGATAACTAAGATGCTTCTGATTCTTCTGGGTCACTGCGTTATTTCTCGGGAGATATATGTGGGCTGAAATAAAGCAGGTGTTTAGTCCATTTTGATAAGGAAATGTCAGCTCTAGTCTATGAATACAATAAAACAATAAGCTCAACAAAGCCCTGAATGGGAGAGCTGGCCGAAGCAGCAGAGGATTGGATCCCACAGCTCCGTTTGCAGAATAATAGCTGCTCTCTACAACTGCCAGGAGGAGATTGTATCCTGGGGGCTGCCAGGGGCTGGCCAGAG
>WEIS01060846.1:0-22087 GCA_013389965.1 Todus mexicanus | reverse complement strand
TTTTAAATTACATTTGATGCTGTTGCCCAATGCCCTTGTCTGCTGTCGTGCCCCCAAGTGCCCAGCACACCTAGTGCTGCAGATCCACACGCTGGCGGTGCCCCTCGAGCCCAGGGAGAGTGCTCATCGGGGCCGAGAGGCTGCGGAGGTGAGGTCAGCGCTATTTTTCTGCCACTGATGAATGAACCTCTGGGGTATCATCTACAGTAATTAGACCATTTCTTCTGGGAGAATGTGTTTCTCACGTATGCCTCCTGTGATTTGTTATTCATAATTATTATGCTGCTGCCTTTCATGCAGTTGCTTTTAGCTGTTTGTGAGGTGCTTCTGTGCTGGGATGTTACCAGGTTTGTCTTTAGCTCATAAGGGATGCATTTTTAAAGCTGTTTTATCTTCTGCCTTTGATTCAGACAGGAAAACAAACAGCTCACTGGGTTTTCAGGGTGTTTCCAGACTCTCATATGTGCGATGTTGTTTTTTTCCTTTTGCCCCAGTCCCATGCGACATCATTCTGACTTCTGGTCACCATCTCACGTGGGAGAGAGCATTGACTGCAGAGTCTAACGGTGGGAAATACTTCAGTGTCGTTTATCACAGTCCCAGGAGGGCACTTTGCATTCTCAGAGTGCCTGTAAGTGCATGTGAAAGTGGTTCATGTAAACAAAAAGGGAAAAAGAGCCGTGAGTGAAGGATGGAGGAGCCCTGTGGATGAGTGTCTTTAAGACCAGGGTGTGCATGTAGTAAGCTTGGTTATATGGAAAGCTCTTGAGGTTTCGTTGTATTTCGTGTGCGTGTGTGCATCACTGACAGGCACAGAACATTGCCAGAGGAGCATTCAACAGTATGGTCAGAGGATGAAGACTATCAGGATGTGCAAGAGATGCTGAGGCTGTTGTGGCACTGACTGCAAAGTTAGCAAGTACCTGAACGGGCTTTAGATGAATGCCAGATTTGACCTTCTTGCTGGGGCAGGGCAGAGCTCCTGGTAGGTGAAGGGATAGCTCACCATGTGCTGTGCGAGCTGCATCCCTCTGTGCATTGACTCTATCCCACTTAACTCACGCAGCATCCGCACCGTGGATGCAACAGCTGCTCCAGGAGTGCTTGAACAATGTGAATTCACGTGACCAGAAAACTTACACTGTCTCCCTCTGGATAAGAAATGGATGATCCAGCTTTCGTTGTTTTCTTAGGATCTCCACAGCTCTACCCACAGGAACAGCTGCCATATGCCTTCCATTTTAGTGTGTTTTCAAGGTGTGAAATGGGGAGCATGTGGCAGAAACTCCCCCTGCTCCCTTTGTCACTGTGCAATTGGCTGCCTCGAGGAGGCAGGTTTGTTGTGCATGAGAAGGGAGCAGGTTTCAGTGCGGTTTGTGGAACTGTTTCTATACAAAAATAACAAGAATTGGAGTTTTCCTTGCACCCCTTTCTGTCAGCTGCATTACCCATATGTCTGTTTATCCATCTCATTCATATGACGCATGCAAGAGGCAAATTCAGTTCTCGGAGCTTTTGAGGTGGGAGGTCCCTCGTGTCAGAGATGAATGGGATGAAGGGAGGCTGAGAACAGAGTAGCAAAAGTGTAGATAAAAGATGGAATAAAAAGGTCATGTGTAAGTTTGCATTTTGCCTTTTGACAGATAGAGGTAAATGTAAGGTTTTATTGTCCTATTTTGCCACATACTCTCTGACTGGCTTATTGGCACAGACGAGGGATTTGGGTGGCCTCTAGCCAGTCAGGTTTGCTGTGTTCAGCAAGCTTATGTGATCTGAAACAATTACGCTTAAGGCTCAAAGAATTGTAATTATACCAACCAAAAAGGAGGCATTAAGGACAACGATGTTGATGGTTTTGATAATAATCTATTGGCCATTATTAAATTCGTTCATTGGTACTGGAGCGCAGCACATTCCTTCTGATCATGGTTCCGACTCCTGGATAGGTAATAAGGAAATTATTACTGTGGACGTTAAAGCTCATTAAATGTGACTCTATTAAAAATCAAGGTTATGCTGGACTTTAAATCTCTTTGAGCATAACCGCTGGAGGCTGCAGCAGCACAACCTGGCAACTTGCCACGCAGTTCAGTGGTCCTTTCCTCTCATTTATGCCGTAATAGTCTCTGTTAAAGCGGGTACCGGGGCTATTGCAAAGGAGAGCTTTGAGCGAAGTGAGCTGTAACAACACGCCGTCCTTCCTCAAAGTGTGAATTCGCACGCGGGGTCGTGCAGTATTAATGGGGCCGATCTGTGGCAGCCGCATTACGGGAATGGGCTGTAACTTTATGGGTGTTTTGTTTCTCTGCCGGTGGCTGCCCTGGTCCAGGTTGTGTAAGAGGAGAGTGCACCAAGGTCAGGCTGCCATCTGGGGAGAGGCTCCGAGTCCTCCTGTCTCTGGAACAGGGTTGCAGATTGTAACAGCTTTGGAAAGGTGGTGCAGAGCGTCACTGCCCAGGCTTGGAATCTGTTTCAATTCTGCATTTCTTTTACTCTTCACACCTTCCCCACTTCTTCCTTTCTGTATTTCAGGCTGCATCTTCTCCTTTTTTTTTTCTTTTTTTGCTTTGAGCTCCATAGCTTCACCTGTTTTGGTTTTGGGTTTGTTTTTTTTATTCCCTACTTCTCTCCAGGTCATTTCTGTTTAGATATTCCTTTTTTATCTTGTGTGGTCCTGATGGACCTCTTGATTTTTTGTTTCCGGTGCTGCTAGAGATGTAGAGATCGAGTTTGGTCTTAGTTGCGAGCAAATAGGTAGCGGGGAACTAATGGGGAGCTGACAGAGGTAATGACTTGTGTATTGTAGCAAAGCATAGGTGGAAATGAGAATGCTTCAGGTGCCGATTATTTCCATTTGTGTTCTCATCTTGAAAGTAGTTTAGTTGAAGGTAGGAATGGATGACCCATGGAGGCTGGTTCCTCACTAAAGAGTGCAGTAATGTGAATTTTCCATGACTCTCATGATTTATTGCTATCCCACAGGTACAGTAGAGCGTTCCCTTCTTTCTTTCAGCCTCTCCCTCTGAGAAAGAGGAAAAGTGCTTTTAATATTCTTTCTGTTGAGAGACAGGCTGGCACTCCTACCAGGGAGGAGCATGGGGAATTTAACTCTAGATTTCAAACATCTGTGGAGAATTTTGGAAGTTGAGCTATTTTCCTGAACATAATCCCACCGAAAAGGAAAGCTATTCATCCATCTCAGTGGGTTCAGTGCCCTTCTTCTCTTGTTAGGGAAAAGTAGGAAAAGGAGGTCCGTGGTGAAGGAGTGGGGAATCTCACTCTAAGGCAGGTGTTTGACCCTAACGGAGATGCTACATCTGGTGTTCAGCAGAGGCTTCAGCATCACTGCCACGTCAGGGCCTTGTAAAAACATAATTAATTGGAATTAAATTGGGTAATGAATTAATATTAAAATAATCTAATCTTCTTGAAGTGACAGGCCAGATACAGTAAAATTTGTCACTGTCCCAGCGTGCTTGTGCTTCTGATGAATGTGTTTCTGAGTACAGAAGGAGACAAAGAAGGAGCAGATGGAATTTAGAAGTTGCCATTCTCCATCCACAGTTGGCTGAGCTGTTGGTGCTTGGAAGCCTTGGTGCTTCCTACCATCTGTGTGTAGGAAATCCACACATGATAAGGGCTGCACCTGCAAATGCAACCTGAGTCCACCTGATAAAGGGTGTTTCTGTGACCTTAGTTGTTGGGTGGACATATACAAGTGCAGTGTCCGTATCTCACTTTGTGCTGATGGCTCCCAGCCTCTCGCTGGTCAAACAAGGTTGAGCCAGGTGAGTGCGCAGAGAGCAGCTCTCCTTTGGTCGTGTAATGCCTCTTCCTAAAGCAGAGGAAGTTTTCATTAGGTGGCACTTCTCTCAATGATGGCTAACATGCCAGTTCCCCCTCAGTTCATACTGAAGGAATCACCTTCTTTCTGAAGAGATGCATAGTGAAGGTCTAGGGCATTCGCTGTCCTCGAGTATTAAGGGACTTTGGTAAGAGCAGGATGTTAGCCTTTGTGCCCTGCCCGTATTTCAATAAAGTAATTGCTTTCTGCATATCCCAATTTCTTCTGACATTTATAAAGAGCTTGTCTTTGCCTCGGGTGTTTTGCTGTGCACTGACGAAGTTCTGTCCTCTTTCACTCCAGAAATGGCCACATGTTCTTGATGGGGAAAGGAATCATTCCCTACTGCTACCTGCGTCAGAAACGTTGCAGAGTTTTAATGTGCAAAAACCAAATGATATGGAAGGTAGCACACGGGACAACTGTTTTTAGCAGCCATCCTTGGAGCTGCGTTGCCTGATGGGCTCAGAGTCTGCCTGCTGCCCATGCTGATGCTGCAGCTGGAGAGCAGGACCTCCTTGGGGCAATCCCCTCACCTCTCAGCTACTTATTATCATTATTGTTTTTATAGAGTTAGTTTCTCTACTGCAAGACATTTAGACCAGTCTGGGGCCTGAATAGTATATTAAGACTGGGAATAAGGTGGTAGATTAAATAGAGCTTACTTCGGTTTCCTTCTTTATCGTTCATCTCTCTTTATCCCAGCCCAGCACTACAGGTAACGAGGTGGGGACTGTTAAATATACCTGTTTTCTGAAAAAAGACTATAGCCAAGTTGGGACCTCCTGTACTTCAGTATTGACAGTGCTAGAGTGGTTGGTGGGCAGAGTCTATAAAATCCTTTTCCATTACAATGGTGTCAATAGATTTGGGCAGTCTAGCCACCAGGGAAAAATACCTTAAAGCCTTCGTGTGTCCTGATTCAGCAGCAGTGTGGCCTTTGATGGTAAATGCTCTGCGCTACTGAAGTCAGCACAAGCACCTATAAAGAAACAGGTTTCTTGGCTTGAATGAAAGTATAGTGCCTCAAGGGAGCTGAAAGAAACATTCCCTGGTTCAAAAAAAAAATTGCTTTTATCATATATAGCATTTGTCATCCAGATAGATTCCCAAGTTTTTTTGGAGATAACACAGATGTGAAGTCATGCAGCACTGAATATATTGAAAACAGTGTGCCCTGCCTATGGCAGCATGCCATGAGCCTGTTAAACAACCAGAGAGACTTGCCCCAGAGCACGACTTAATCTGTGTGCTGCAAACAGCCGGGGCACGAGCGGGCAGACAAGGGTTGCTGACCGAACAAACCCCCGAGGATGCCTGAAGCCTGCGGCTTCTAGTGGAACTGTGATGGGAGGTGCCAGTGAGACGTTGCTGGGACTTCCAGACTCTGTCTGTTGTTCCAGGGAGCCAGAGGTTTGTAAGTAATCCTGTAACGTAGTTCTGTTGTAGCTACCGAATGTGTAAAACTTGGTGTCAGTCAAAGCTTCCTATCCAGACTGCACAAAAAGCAGAAGAGCTGCAGGATTTCTTCCTGGCCCCTGTTTTCCACCCAGTTCACGTGTGGAGTTCCTGGAGGCCTCGGTATTTCTGCTTTAGTAAGAGGCAGCCTGTGAACCTGCATAATACTTCCATACAGCTCCAGTGATTCCTACAAGGCCTTTTTTTAAAGCATCTCCTAACCTCTTGCTAGGCACTGCGTAGGAGTTGATTACAAAATGCAGAAGCCTTGCTCCAGAGTAAATAAAGCCACTTTACCAAGGAAGAAATGGTAAATTAAGTTGGGAGAGAGAAGGAAATGGAAAAGGGAGGAAAAAAAAAAGTATATGCGAGGAAGGGGATTGAATTTAAACACGGAACATCTGCAATGGTTTCTGTAACAATATGAGGAAGGACACTCCCAAGGGAAGGGTCTCTGGGCTTAGAAATTCAGCCTTGAATCTGGGTGTAATAGAAATGAACAGCACTGCAAGGAAATACTGCTGGGGAGAAGGTTGCTTGTTTCCTAGGCGGATGCGTTTTCCTTGTTCGGTACTGATGGAATAAAGTTGTGGTGTTACCTCTGAAAGAAGAGGTCACCTTTGCTGAGGTAGATGGGAAGGTTAGAGGTAGGTGTCATTACAGACAGGCAGATAGCAAGGTTAGAGGTAACTTCTGGGACCAGATAAATCAAGAGAAAATGTGAGGAAAAATGTGACCTGACAGCAGATATTCGGTCTCCTTCTGGCTTACTCTGTGTGTGGCTTTGGAGCAGAAGTGGTGATAGAAGCAATATTTTCAATCGTGTTGGCTTGGGCTTCTAGTTCCCAGTCCGTTGACAGCCGAGTGAAACATGAAGTCACTATGAGGAATAGTTGTTCGCACTACCAGAAGTAGCCCCCAGAAGTAGGTGTGCTCCTTCATTTATAGTGAGTGGAACTTCACAGCCTTTGCGGGGAGAGAAGTTGGTGAGCAGCAGAAGGACCTGAAACTTTTCTCTCCTGTGTTTTAACCCCTTCGCATCCCCCAAATCCCAGTAAAACACCATTAAATTGTTACCTTATGGAAACTGCCACATTGCAAATAACATCTTTCGTGTCCATAGTTGTTCTATATCCCTGTGGTTCTTCTATATCCCTTTGTGCTGCTGGTTTCTTTATCAACCAGGGACAAGCCAACAGGCTGTTGAGCTTTGTGAGTCTTGGTAAACTTTGGCAGTTGTGGTTTTCTGTTTGGTATTTGAGTGAAGCTCTCCTTTGGTTGTTATCTTCTTGGTGGCTGTGTAGCAGTGGGAATGCTCCTGCTAGATCTCTCCAGTCCAACATTTTTGCTGAAGTATTATCTGCAGCTGCCCTTTGGATCCTGTGGGGCTGTGATATGAGCTGCCTCTTACAGCAGTTTGCATCACAGAGCAGCTTTTGATTAGGACCAATGTGCCATAGGGCCCCTGAATGTATACAATTGAAAATGCTCTTTCATTCGTCAGCAGGATTGAGAAGAAAGGCTTGTGCTGATGTCTCAAATTCAGGCCAACACAATTTCCCTGACGTTAGAAAAACCAGCCTGCCAGTGTGGTAGAGCGCTCTGGCAGGGGAGAGCCTCAGATCTCTGCTCTGCATCTTGTCAATGTAGTGTTTCTCCTGGAAATTAAAGCTCAGCGCCTTTGCGAGCAGCAGAGAGGAGAGGAAATTTAGTCGAGGAACTTTGCAAGGGGTGTCGAGGTTACTGGGAACATCTTGAAAAGCCTTGTGCTGGCAAGGTGGTTATCCCCTTGGTTGGGCGTGTTTATTAGATGCAGTAAAGTTGACAGGAATGTGAAAATACTGAACTTATTTACACTTCCCCTCTCAATACTATCCAAGATGGTGGTATTCTTGTTATGGCAGGTTCATAACAGGAAAAGAATTACTGAATTTGCTGTTTTTCTCCGGAACCCTCATTTCAATTTCCAGGTAAGTATATGTGGCTTGGAGCCGAAATCTGGCTGCCTTCACAGAATAAATAGGGACTCCTTAACACTGAATCTCAAATGAGGTGGGACGAATGTGTAGAGACTGAGAAATAAGGTATGTCAACTTGTTCCACATTTTAAAGGGGGAATATATAACAAAAATTCAGTAGCCAAAGGATAACTTTTTGCCCAGGCTGTTTTTCTTGTCTCCCTGCCTGTCTGTGGGAAGCTGTTTTTCCCGGGAAACTGTGTTTTCCAGTCATGTTCAAATTTTTCTTTTCACTTTCTCTGATTATTTAGGGGCTGTAAATGAAATAAAATAAAGCTGTTTCAATATTCTAGAGCAGAGGCTGTATTTAAGAAGTTTATATTTGATGAGTAAGTTGATGACATTGCATTATGTGGATTTGATGTGCAAACTTGTCACTAAAGTGTAAACATAGTGACAGCAGGACCAGCAATTCCCAGCCTAATCAAGTAAGCCGAGTAACACATTCTTTGAGCTATAGAGTAATAGAGACTGATTTGCATATTAAAATGAGAGAAGCTACACAGATCCAACAATTAAGTTGATACTTTAATTGCGCAAAAGTCAGGAGATTCAAAGTTATGATTCCTGCATCAATTCATTTGTCACCCACATGTATTTGTAGTATTTTCCACGACTTTATTTAGTGTGAAACTAATGTGAGTTAGAATACATGAAATGTTAGTCGTGGAAGAAAGGAGAGCTTTGGATTTGCTGACTTAGAAAGACTAAGAGAATGGAGAATTTCTAAGAGAAAGCAGACCGAGAGAATTGAGAATGTCTTGATCTGTTTAATAGTAGTACAAATTCCAGGTAATTTCTTTCTTAATATTCTAGTAGACACATTGGGAGGGAGGGGAGAGGGAGCTGTATTCAAATGCACTGAAATAAATTCCCATTGATCTCCATAGGTGTTGAATTATACCCTTAACTTCTTGTTTCCTTTTTAAGGAATAAGCTTTACTGAATTGCAAATTCACACCAATGCACCGGTACCGCTAAGAATTACATCAATATATGGATTCTGTCCTTGGTGTTTATGCTGGTTTCACAGCACTGATCTTGCATTCAGATAAGCGTGCACGTACACAGCTCCCCTTATCTCCCCATACTGATGTTCTGATATATGAATGCTTGTTCCCCACGCTCACAAAAAGCTATTCACATGCCACGGCTGACGATTTTTTTATAATCCTTCTTTGAATTAGACTACAAAAAGAATGTGTTTGAAAAGGTTAACTAATGGGTACGCTTTTTTTTTTCCTGATGAGGAAAAGAAAAATGGTGAAGCGCTGAAAAATGGTCAAGCAGAGTTTTGATCAGGCTTTTCTAATCAAATACATTCTAGGCGGTGAACAAGTAGGAGAAATGTTAATCCATAGTGGATTTAT
This sequence comes from Todus mexicanus, assembly GCA_013389965.1. Lineage (NCBI taxonomy): Eukaryota > Metazoa > Chordata > Aves > Coraciiformes > Todidae > Todus > Todus mexicanus. The sequence continues at coordinate 13,397 of WEIS01060846.1, read as the reverse complement.
TTGGAATGGAGAACATTTATTTTGAAAGCAATCAGTGTATAAAAGCAGACACTTGTAATTACTTCTCCGTCTTAATCATAGCACTGACATCAGTACCATGATGCGATAGCGTTGTGATAGCCTTTTGAATGTGGTGCTGACATAGGAATGTCAATAGGAAGGCAGAGAAGCCTCTCGTTATCTTCACACCTATCAACCTGGTTCGCTAACATCCAGCTATTCTGGGCAGCTTGTACAGTGACTACTAAGCTTGTCCAGTGGCTACTAATGATATCCTAACAAAAAGGTGTAAGACCCTCTTGGCTTGTTTGGAAAAAATCCAGCACCTTGCAATCCCCTTGGGAATCTGCTGGTGGACAGCAGAGTGGCCGGAGCGCTCCTGCAATAAGCTCCTGGCATGGCACAGGTGATGGCCACACAAACGGCAGGGTTCTGCATGACGCTGGCTTTGGTGAGGTCACCTCATGCTTCTGGTGTGATTTTTGTGCCAGGGAGGCAAAGGCAGGGGGTTAAGTGATAGCAAGCCTTAAAACTCAGGAGAGAGTCATGCCTGCCCATTAGGAATTTCTCAGCATCTGGGAGCAATCCATTATTTAGAGTGAAGCAAAGCTACGTGGTGTGGTTTATGTAATCGCAGCAGCTGATGCGGTCTTCACTTGCTATTTCAGTGTTTCCTCCTGTTCTTCATTTCAGTGCCGGTTTATCTGGCATGATCTCCAGCTAGAGAGCAGTAAGTCGATCCAGTCTCCATTAGGGAACAGCACATTCATTCCCATATACAACCCGCTCCAGCTTGATGGATGAAAATCAGATGGATGAAAAAGCCGGTTGAAATCAAATTCTTGAATTGCCTTTTCACTCTCTGGCTAAGTGTGTTTCTGTCTGTATTGAATAGAAGAGTCTTGATGCATCCCGCTGGAGAACTGTAGCCTGGTGGGTTATTGGGTAGGTATGCAACTTTGTTAACTTACCTTCTGCAATGATCAGATACCATCACAGGTGTGCAGCAGAAGGATTTAAATTAAATACATCAGAGACTTTCATAAGGAAGGGCCAGAGGTGGCAACAGCAGCAGCCGCCACCTTCGCTAGAGACTGCGGATGTGTCATTGAAAATCTCGCCACTAGTGGCATCAAAGGCGATGGATGTGCAGATCCGAAAGATTCAGCAGAGGTTTTCTGAATAGACCGATCATGACGACAGCGTGTGATTCCCCTTTTAGACTGCCATATTGTGATGGCTTCCCTGAAATGAGGCAGAATTGAGGTGAGGGGAGGTTTCTGTCTTGTTTTACAAAGGTGGTAGAAATAAATCTGGAGTTAGAACTGGTGATGTTAGATCTGCCTAAGATGGGGGCTAAAGGCGTTTTCATCATCAGCCACCATTTGAAGGAACTCCTGGTTAGGTTGTTCCTGTGCTAATGCCCCTTCCTCGCTACGCAGGCAGCGTGCTGATGTATTTGCAAGCTTCCCGCAGAATGTATTTGGATTCCCGTGGTGCTTCAGGGAGGAGTGGAGGTTACTCTTCACTTCCATGTCTAACCACTTCTTTCTGCTGTGGGATCCTTCGCATTTTACAACCCAGGAAACCCACAGGCAGGGAGCATTACCCTGTACTTGTATTCTGGAGTCCCTAGGAAGTTTTTTGGTGAAATGAAAAATTTTAGGCAGAATGTTCTCAGGTATGCAAAGTCTTCATTGCAAGGTGACGTCCTAAGCCAAGTGGAGAGGATGCTTGCAGCACTTTGGAATGGATTTAAAGCTAATGGCATCTTAGTTATGCTTCAGGTAGCCGAGTCCTAGACTGCTAACCCCAAACATTAGAAATAAATAAGGGTAAAAATTAGAACTACGCGTATCTCACTTATTGCAGCGTGTTGAACACTGCTGTTCTCCTCTGTCAAAGGTGGAGTGAGCCAGGCTGTTCCATTAAATCAGGGCAAATGAGCAATTAGCAAGAGGTACAGAAATCGTGTTCAGGAAGGTATAAAGTTGCTCTGAGAGCTATAAAATGTGTCTCCTTGTTTTGCTCATGGTTTAGAGTGGGAATGTTTGACACTTAACAAAAGCTGACTAATTCTTTGTTTTTTTCCCTTTAACGCTCAGAATTCAGGGGAGGGCTGGCTGTGACAGGCAGCAGAAAAGCATTGCTGTGGAAGTGAAGCTCTTTTTAATTAGAAAGTCCCTTGGCTGATTTACTTTCTAGTGATTTGAGTGCTGGCTGGTTTGAGCGTGTCAGCAATACTGACCGGCACGATGCGGTGTTGTCAGTGCAGGGTCTGTTGTGCTCTTCAGACATCAAGAGGTGAAGCCTGCTCCAACGAGGAGAGTCTGTGATGAGGGAAATTATAGCTGCAGCCAGCCGTGCTAGTGGCTTCACCATCTGCTGTGAAGTCTCTGCCTCGAATGCCAGCTCCTGGGGTAGCAGGCATAATGATGATAATATTTTCCGTTTCTGTAGCACCCTCTGTCCAAAGGTCTCTGAGTATCCTAGAGATACTAATTAAGACTTGCAGCACCCATGGGAGGTGGACATGAGTCTCCACACTGTTTTTTCTTGCTTGCAGAGTCTAAAGAGACTGTGGCACTAATCTTGGGACAGCAATTTCCTCTGTCAGGCAGCTCTAGCAGGACTAAAAGCCTCTCATATTGTTGTTAGTTTAAGTCAGAGCTGTATTAGAGAGGCAGTCTGACTCGTGCTAACCTGCTGGAGTGTAGGGCAGGGGCTGAGCTTTGTGCTCCTAAGTGGGCTTGTTGTGGGAGCAGCAGAAGCTTCGGCTGTCATAGATCTTTCAATTTCTTACAGTGTGAGTCCTGCAGTAGGTCTTATAACTTCAGTCGAGTCCTTAATATGTGGCCTTCTGTGACCACTTCTTTGCGCAACCTGGGCCAGTGTCTCACCACCCTCGTTGTCAAAAATTTCTTCCTTATATCTAGTCTCCAACTGAGCTGTTGGAGTCCACTCCAACAGGTCCGTGTCTCTCCTGCGCTGAGGACTCCAGAGCTAAACGCAGTACTCCAGGTGGGTTCTCACCAGAGCAGAGTAGAGGAGCAGAAAACCCTCCCTTGACCTGTTGCTCACGTTGCTGAGGATGCAGCCCAGGATGTGATTTGCCTTCTGGGTTGCAAGCACATGTTGCCTGCTCATGTCCAACCTTTCATCCACCACTACCCCTAAGTCCTCTGCAGGGCTTCCACCAACAATGCTGGAGACAGTGCCTGAAAAAGCCCACAGATACCACAGATTGCCCCCAGCTGAATCCATGTTCTTTAGTGATTGGGGGTTTTTTGTCCAAGGGCCTTTTTTTCTATAGCTTTACTTTATATACCTGTCTGTCTTGTAGAAGACCAACAGGAAAGCTTTTCCATACCCTGCATTTCCATAGTCTGCGGGAAATGGATGAATAACCTTGTATAGACAATCAAAAAGGAGTAAGCATGTAAGAAAGGGAGAAGTTTGACCACGAATCTTTAATACGTGATCCAAGCACTCTCACTCCTGGATTCAGAAGTGTGTTCCCATGAAGATCCATTTAACATGCTCGTCAGTTGGGTAGAGATGTGGCAGTGATGCTTTTCCTTCCCCTGAGTGTAAGGTGTGAACTGAAACCTGCTGGTTAAGATCAAAGATACACCCACTATCCACCATCTCTAAGAGGAAAAATACTGTTGTGAAGTATCATTACATGGTGTGTAAGTGTATTTAAGGCTATTAAAGACAGTTACCCTCAGAGATTTATCCATAACAGGTTAAAATGAGGGAGGGTGGGGGAACAAACCCTTGCTGTGTTTAATTATTGCTGGGTGCTGCATGCACTTTTCTCCATTATTTACTTAATCTTAAATGCCAGATGCTAAAGGGCACCAGCATCAATTAACTGCTTAATTAGACTTGCAAAGAAATCATGTAATTTAGTTATAGGCAAATAAAAAAAGAAAAAAATGCACAGAACAGAAGCTCAGGGCTCTCTTTGCAATCATTTTTAAAGCTCCCTACATACATTGTTTGCTTTCATTGCTTGCTGGAAACTCTTTGGAGCACTCTCCGTGCCGCTTGCCCTGCAGGGAGGCAAGTGGCTGGATGCAACATCACTTGTTTAGTGCCATTCTGAGTGGATTTCGCCACAACTTGCTTTGTTGCTCTCCAGATTATTTTAATAGAGGTTTGCAAGGTCTTGTGTGGTACCTCATCAAGGAGAGCCTGGCCTTCGCCCTCTCTTTGTGACCTGCCTTCCCTTCGTTGCTTACTCGGGGTGCCCAGGTTCATGAAAACCATGCACTGTCCCATTCCTGCCAGGAAGGCTTTTGTGGTGCACACATTTTTGTATTTTGCAGTGTATTTAGGTATTTCAGCACACAGCCAGCAAAGTCTCCTCTCCTCATCAAAAAGAGCCCAGCTTCCATCACTGCAGAGTAATGGGAGGCAAGATGCTTTTATTCCTTTGGTTCCTACTCTGAATGAATTTTCACAGGAGTAGGACGCATTCATTTTTGTTTCTTCAAGGCCTACAATTCTGTCTGAATCTTTATCTTGCAAATTGCCTTAACAGAGTGATAATCAACGCCTTGTGCTTATGTCTACGCAAAGTTTTCTGCCTGTATAGGTGCTGCTGCCTTTCTGCCTCCGTTACCGCTATTCTTACTTCAGTATCAGCAAGATTGTCATTTAAGTGCTTCTGTAGCATCCCGTGTTCTACAACTTTCGTTTCTTCCTTAGTGTCTAGATGTTGGAAGCTGCAGATGTATTTTTTTCTCAGATGTCCTGAAACCTTTCCGAAAACAAGGTGGAGTCCTGTTTCTCAGAGCTTTGTTCTCCCTCTGTGCCTCTGCTGTCTCAACACTGCTCTTTTCCTTTCGGAAAATACGACCCAGCCCTTACACAGTTCCTTATTTCTTCAAAGCACTGTATAAACATTATCTAATTAAGTATATATAACATGCCCTAAAGTATGTTAAGGGAAAACTGCAGTGCAGCATTGAAGTTTCCAGTCACTTGATCCAGTGTAAAATCTGATTGAATCACTAATTATTTTTCAAAATGCTGTGCCTAATGACATGGATCGAGATAGGAAGATCAGAGCTGCAGCCAGGAGCTCGGGGAGCTGCCGCCAAGGAGAGAGAGGCAGGCAGGTGAGTTCTGGGTTAGCTCTGGAGTTGGTTTGGATATGCACACTGAGGTAATAAACAAAACAACCGAAAAAAAAGAAAAGAGGAGCTGCAGCATTTGGATCTTTCCTGTTTTGGTATATATATATAATCAGCTCTACATTTCCTGTTGAAATGTTCATTAAAATTGCAGCCCCTGTGATTATGCAGCTGCCTAATTCAAATCAATGGGGCTCCTGAAACAATTTCAGGTATTTCTAAATGCTGCTGTAGAACTTCCTTGTTTACAATGTTATGATTAAGTGACTTTTTTCTAAGTCATCTAAAGCATTAATAAAAATCTCTTTAGCTTTTCTCTAGTGTGGGTTTTTTTTGTACTCTGAGAGGCTGCCAACAATGCAACCCTTGCTTTATGGCTTTATCTTTTACTTCTTAGTGCAGCATGTCTATTTGTATTGATACCTAAATCAGAAACTCAAATACACGAGTTCTTTGTAATTCCTGGTAAGCCATAATTGACGTCTTTTGTTTTGGAATCATAATACAAATAAAATTAATACAGTAGCAGAATAGAGAGTATGACAGCCACGCCTCGCTTCCAGCTCACTAACTTTTGGAAGCAGCTATTGATAATGTCTACCAGCGAAGATCCTTTGACGTTATAACTGAGATGTGGTTGTCCAGCAGGAGGATTATAGTGTCCAAAGGGTTAAGATACATCAAAAGGTCTCATGTTGTAGGGAAAGTTATGTTAGTTTTACTGGAAAGATGCTTTCAAGGTAATTTCAGCTCTTCTGCTTTGGAATGCTTCAGAGCAACGCTAGGGTTCTTTTAAGNTCAGGGTGGCCAGATGTAAACGACCGCAGATGTTTTAGCACCGCGGTGTGGTGGAGCCCATCTGCTCTGCTACCAACCTGCTGGTGTTGCTGTCACTGTTCCAGCGATGTGACGGGGATGAAATCATGGAAAATGTGCAGGTCAAAATTGGTCGCTGCTGAGTGATCGTTGCTAACGGTTTGGTTACTGTGTTTAGAAGCAGGTGAAGATATATATGTTGGTGCTGAAGAAGCAGGAGGCAGCCTGTAGGACAGAGGAGAGAGTGAGGTTCTTCGGATATCATCCTGTGTGTCCTCTTGGTATTCAGCACTTGTGCGCCTATTCAAAGCTTGGATGTGGACATGAGAAGGGAACGAGATGGAAGAGGACAGGAAAGACCAAAGCTTTTTCTTATTGTAACAGAGAATAGATTGAATGTGATTTGGCCACTGCACCTTAATGGGTAATCCCCACTCTGAGCCTCAGATGAAAAGAAAAAATCTATAAGGCTAGGGATAATGCAAGAGGATTTTTGCAGACTTTTCTCAGATGTAAAGTGAGTTACTGAATAGCGCAGCCTTTAATGATAACTTTTCCTTCGAGCACAGAGCTAACTCGTTGATTTAGCCTAGTTGAGTAAATCTATTTTTCATTGCTACCACATCCCACGCACACAGACTCTGTGTGTACCACTTTTCCCTTTCCTCACTTGTCCCTCAACATATATTTTTCCTACACCTCTGGCTGAGCTGTCCCAGCAGTGCTGTTCATGCCAGCAGCACGGTCTTTGTGGGTCATTGACCCCAGTGGGAAGAGTTCACAGCAGCAGAGGGCGAAATATTCTCTAAACCTACAATTGAAGTGAATTCTTCTCACGGAAAACTGCACTGCAAGAGAGCAAATTTCTCTATGCCCTTGCTCCCTGGGTGTGGATCAGTGGAGACCAAGAGTCAAAGTTACCTATATGCTATGCTCTTTTTCTATACCAAAATACTTTATTTGGTGACTAAGCACCACGGATCTCAGTTTCTTGACTGATCTTTTTTCAAATGGGTTGTGTCTTGCACTAAGGTAGGGTTTGGTTCAGAGCCCTCAGGAATTAGAGATGGAAGAGTTCAAGCAATGCCAAGAAGCAAGAGGATCTTCCCAACACTCAGGGCAGGAAGGAGGGGTCTAGAGGCTGTGCAGGGGAATGCAGACTGCAGCTGAAAGAGAAAAATAGTGATATTCTGGAGTAGTCTGTTCTTTGAGCCTGCTACAGTTGGTGTCAGTAGGGCTTGCTGCAATGAGCACTTCGTCCTCTTGGGATTCCCAAAGTGCTCTGTAAACTTCACAGCAATAGGAGGAATGTGCAGGGATTGCTCCATCCATCACTGAAATGCGTCCATGGCTAGCGTGAAATGTAGCAACTGCTTAGTGCCACACAGGAGCTCTCCTTATGGCAGCAAGTGAGAAGTGTCTTTTTAACTTGAAAGTGAAGGAGGCAGTTAAAAGAATGGCGTTTGTACGGGACGTGAGGCTGGTACCACCGTCCTGGTTCGTACCCTTGTCCTCATATAAAAATGCTCTGCCAGGAAAATGCCTTGCCTCTTCTCTAACAGTCCAGGTCTAAGTTTTTTAGCTTCTCTGAAAAATGGTATATCCACAGCACAGTGTGCTCCCTGCTGTAACCTTTAGCTCATTACCGATTCCGAGAGTGAGTGCCAGCTATTGAATCGGAGAGTTGGGACCACGCTAAAGGTCGGATTTGTGTCTACGTACATGAAAGCAAGCGTAACCTCTTCTTCTTTCCAAAAGCACAAATATGTGGAGATGTAAAAGCTCACATCTATGAATTCTGCAGCTCCTGTGTCAGGGTTGTGAAGCAAACAGACAGGTAGGAAAAGATGGTTTCCCAGCTGGGGAGAATCACATCAAGGGACTGATGGAATTCAGGAGATAGTGGGCACAGCCGTACAGCCACTGGTGTTCTCCAGGGTGGAAAAAAATGTGTTTCTGCCATCAAGAGCAGACAATACCTGGGAGCAATTTGAAAAGCCAGGCTAACTCCCACAGCTAGCTGGCCTCCAAGATAATGCTTTTACCCGTGTCCTGTATCCCACTGCAAAGATTTCCTGCTGCTGTTTTTTCCAGCTCATGCTTGCTTTCCCCAGTCTCTGTGCCTCCAGCAGCTTTTGAGCTAACTTTGCACTTTTTAAACTTTTTCTTTGCCTTTTGTAGTTGGACTTATGTGATAGAGGGCTGAATGCCTGGCATCTGTAAGGAAAGACAATCTCTCCTTCAAGATATTCGTGGACTTATATACTCTGCTGCATGTTAAGTTGAAGGATTTTGCCTGTGTTATTTGGGTTTTCTCAATTGTTAAAGCTTTCCAATGCCTATCATTAGCCAAAGGTCATTAGGTTGACAGGAGCGGTTTCTCAGTCTCCCTTATTTTCTCACCTGCATCAGTTCTGTTGAGCTTAATTTTAATTATAATCCACCCGGTCATCTGAGCTCCATCAGACTATTTTCTCTAAGGTTTTGTTTCATTAGAATTTTTTTAGAGCTACTTTTATTTTTGAAAGCCATCAAATCCAAGGCTGAGCTAAGAATTTTCCTGTTAAAACAGGAAGATAACTCAGGTCTGTGCCGTGATTCAGCAGATTCTGTGTTCTCGGCCCAGGCTGTCACCAGATCAGTGCTGTTGAATTAAGTAGCCTCCTTGACTTTCTTTTCCTTAGCTCCTCTATCTGTAAAATGGAGACAGTGCTAATCTCTCATTTGTGTAACTCTGTGATGTTTGTCCGGTACTTCAAAGATGCCAAACACAATAAAACTGCCAAGCATCCTTTCACTAACAGGATTGATGATTTACACCCAAAATGCTCATTTTTGTGCTAAAACAAGATCACCTGAAAGATACTGCGGTTGGAACCAAACCAAGAAGGGGGGAGGAGGAAACCATCTGTTACACAACAGCAGAAATGTTTCAGGACATTCGCCTGGGAAGCTCTGGGCTTGGAATATGAAGGCTTATTTATATGGATGGAGCTAATTTTCTCTAAGTTATTCATTTTTCACTTAGGGAATTACCTAATCTTACAAGAGACTCTAGGAGGAAAGATTCATTTATTCTTTGTCTCATTCAGCCCCAGGCAAGCCTGAAGATGCTCTGCCTCTTCCAGTTCTGTTTTTTTAACAGATTCTATTAATGAAGCTTAAAGATTTTTCTTCTTCTGGATAAAAAGGGTTAATCTTTCTCATTCCTCCTCACCCTTCTCCTCCTCTTTTTCTGGAGAGTTCCTTTTTTTTTTGGCGTCTCTGGCTCTTTCTATCATCTTCTCCCCCTAATCTGCCACTATCTGAAGAATTCATTACATTTCAAATCAGAGGCCTTGCTGCATACATTAGCAGGTTTTAATAGACTTGCCACGACTCAAAAAGGAGGAAAAAAAGAGAGAAGATTTAAAACTCTTGTCTTGCCGAAAGCAGACAGATTGACTCAAAAATGACTCAGTCAATAAAAGATGAGTTTTGAAAAGGCTTCCCTCCGCTCAAAGGGAGCTCGTATTCCAGCGAATTAGGTTTTTCTAAGCCCACTGTCAGAAATTAATAATACATACAGCATGTAAAATGGATTTAGCCCTCTACAGCCTTATACAAACATATCTTTGACTTGCTAAATGTGACACGACTACCAGGATTTTCCAGCCTTTATCCCAGGAGTTTGTCATCTCTCCAGAATGGTGACCTCAGTGGAATTTTTAAGCACTTAAAATTTAAAAAATTGCTAAATTAGATTTTCATTAAGAATATGTTTCTCCTTCCCTCACCCTTATTCTCCACCAAAACACCCTCTGTCAGTGCATTTTATTATTTGCAGTCAAAATTACACCAAAAGCTCTAGTTTAAACTCTTAAGCTATCGAGTCCATTTGCCAAGGTCTTCCTTTGAAGAAAGAGATACTGACCTTCTGCATCGAAGCAGAAATCTTTCATTTGGGTGTTGGGCTTTTTCTGCTGCTGAGAAAAAGCTTATAAGCCATTAAAACATCTCTTTCTTAGAAAAAAAGAAAGGGTTTCTGTCTTATTAGATCTATCCACAAGTATTCTTTTGTGATTTGAGGTCTTCCCAGGTGGTCCTGCTCATCTTGCTTGAGGCAATTTGAACATGCAGGTGTGAAATCAGTCACCACTCCTGTTTGTTCCTCCACCAAAGCCCCTCAGCTGAGAAGAATAAGAAGTGGTACTAATTTTAACCTCCTTGGGGATGTGGCTGGATCCTTTATTCAAACTGCCCTTGTTCTGCATTTGGACAGAGCTCTAAGAATCCACAGAAGGTGTTGTCTTGAAGTAGGTCCATACAGCCTTCTGGTGGCTCTGAGCTGACTGTGTTTGTCCATCTCTCATTGCTTTCTTATTCTTCTAAATCCCGCTATTTTATTAGGGGTTTTTTTTAGATTGCAGAGTGCTTGACTCAGTCCTGAAATCTTTTTTGTGTTCTCTCTCTCTCTCAAAGATCTTATTCCTGCTCCTGAGTTTTTTTTCAACTGTTCGTTATGAATTGCCCTTTAAGTTAACTTTGTAAAGTCACTGCACGTCCTCACCTCCTCATGGATCTATTTTATCTCCTGGCTGTATTATCCTACATATTGGCTTTCTTGTCCTATGTTTGTGGGAGGTACTGTGTGAAAGTATGGGAGCAACATGATGCCTGATATTGGACTGTAAGTCCTGGATGACAGAACTCTTTTAAAATGTCGATGAGGGAACAAACATGCTGAAGTGCTCCACTTTGGAGTATTTGTGCTGTATAGATGTTTCTCGGACTTGAAATAGGCAGAGCTCATAATTTAAAAAATATGTTTATTGGGAGTTTGAAAAGGTTGAACTTAGCGTTGTTGACAATACCCACCCAAAGAGTGCAGGAATATTTCTTTCCCATCATCGCAAACGGGAAAATTGCCCGGGTGTTCTTGTGCTTCTGTGGCTGCAAAGAAGAGATCTAGAAACATTGGTGTTGGTGGTTAGAAGAGTTTTCATCAAAGTAACGAAAAGCATTTTTCACAGATGTGCAGGTAACAGACTAGTTCAGCACTACAAAAATATTTCGCTTCTTAAGAAATTTCTACTTTTACCTCTAAGGGTACGTTGTTAGATTTTTAAAAAAAATTATTTTATTTTTTTTAATATAATTTTGACACGTAACTAGAGGTGACCTGTCGTCAAAGGGCAACCAGTAGAACATCACCTTCTCCCCTGGTGAAGAAATTTGGGTGACTTCTTGTGCAAGTGAGGATGCTCCTTACTCATTTCTGTCCAAGAGCCAGGAGTAGTTGCTTGCTTAAAATTAGACAGGGCTTCTGCTCTTTGCCTCACGTCAGTCATGAACATTAACCAAGCAAATGTTGATTCTTCAGTCATGTATTATAAGATACAACCAGGAATTATGCAGCAATGCCAGGAAAAGAACACTTGCCTATCCGCAGATGTTTAGTCTTCAGTGCTTAGAAAGTGTTGGAAGAACCAAACGGAGACCTAGAAATCAGCTGGATTTTTGCAGCTGGAAGAGTTACTCGAGTCATTCTTCCTCAGGGTCTTTTATTTATAACAAACCAATCTCTTTCCCAGGATAAATCCCCAAAGTTAATGTACTGTGTCATAAGCAGGAGCTTTTCATTCTCTTCTGAAGATGTGTCCCTAATATAGAGATGAACAAAAGTGAAGGGAACAAGCTTGACTTCCTCCAGTTTTGTGTTTGTTTCCAATTTAGTTCATTTTTATACCTGTTCTGTGTTCTCTTGACTTGAAAAAGGAGTTTTCCCAGTGAATATTATGTCTCTTTAGCTTCCAGCTGCGGTGCTGGGACATAGCCACCATATAATCTCCTTAGGAATAATTACTGGTGTCTTTTCAGATCATTTTTGTGAAAGGTGACAAACTACTTGCCACAGCGAGATGTTAATAACACAGAGATGCCCTTTGTTTGAAAGCTGGTGCAGAAATTACCCCATGCAGTTGTTGGAAAGTCAGAGTTGCAATGGTAAGAAGTGAGGAACAGATCCATTCATTTGCATATAATTCCAGGGCTTATGTGTCATCTTTTGTGTAAACCATACAATTTCTGGCACAGTAGGGAATGTACGCTCATAATACAGAGGGACAGGAACACGGGCACGCTCTCAGCATGGATCAGGGTTAAAAAGATGTCATCTGCTAAAAAGGAGGGAGTAGAGAAGAAAACATGGTCTGCAGGAGCTACGTGGAGAGAAACAGGCATGGATATTTAATGAATCCGTGTTGTCACACCAGCTCAGAGGAAACTATACATGTGCCTCCTTCCAGGTGTGTATTGAGCTGAACTTTCCCTGCATCTGCACTGACTCACAGCTGAGTCCTACTGCATGTTCTTCTCGTTAGTCTTGTAGTCAGAGGCTGCTCATGTGTCCTTTTACCAGTCTGACTACAAATGTTCAAGATGGACATCTCCATGACACCGAAATAAAACTCTTCAAGTCTCTTGAAACTGCAGATAAGGGCTTTCTAGCATGTTCCCATTGTAGGTTTCTCAGCTTTTTCATAAAGATTAGCGTTTTTATATAACGAATGGAACAGGTATCTGTATTGTCTTGTGATTTAGAGTCAGAGAGGTCCATAAATACTTGTTTTGCCTTTTTTCTTTTTCCTTTTCTCTCTCTAGGAAGCTAGAAAGTCTCTCTGAGTAGCCAGTCAGTCCCAATGATGAACTTAACAATTAGAGCCTTAGTGCCCGTCTTCCAAAATTTCTAATAAAATTGCATGCATATTTAATACTCAATTATTAAATATTTAAAAATTTAAAACTGAACTGGCTTGGAACTTAGCACATGATGAATAATTCAGAAGCGAGAGAGAAGGCTTGACGCTTGGGCTGAGACAGTTGTTACCTTTCCCATCACCCTGCCCAGAGATGGCTCTGGTGGTCCTCCTGTCTTGGAACAGTTTGTGGGCATTGCCTGGAGACTTCAAATTTTTACCTTTTGCTCAAGAGCATTAACACGAGGTTAGGGAAAATAACTCTTCCTGTCCATAATAACATTTCAGACTCCTGTGATGGAAATATGAGCTCCAGAGGCTGGGATAATGTGATTGAAAGCCTGGTTATCCAGGAGATGGCTCTGTTTCCAAACATCTTTCATGCTCCAGGGAAACAAGATTGCTTGTCTTTACATCTGTCACATTCCTGCAGTTTTGTTATTTGAAAGCCCCTTTTCCTCTCTCATGGTTCTGCTGCTCCACGCTGAACCAGCATTTCATTCAGCTCCAGCACGATCGTCTTTAAAGGATTGTTTTCATAAAGTGGACACCAGGAAAATGAAGTAGAACATGAAAAATATGCCAATAAAAATAGGGCAGAACCTGCTATCCTGTGAGAGGAGGTCCAGGGCACTTGGAAGAGCGTGGTGTGATTTTTGAGCAGAGCAAGTGCCTTTGGGACCTGCTGCGGGAGCACGAG
>WEIS01060834.1:0-15602 GCA_013389965.1 Todus mexicanus | reverse complement strand
CTGAAGGTATTTAAGAGTCGTGTTGACACAGCGCTGAGGGACATGGTCTAGTTGAGGTCTTGTCAGTGCTAGGCTACCCATCGGACTGGCTGATCTTAAAGGCCTTTTACAATCTAGAAAATTCTGTGGTTCTGCAACCCCCTCTCAGAGGTTTGTTTGCCTCCCTCCGGTACCGCAGAAGCTCCCAGGGTCACAGAACACCGAACGCAGGGTGCAAAACACAACGCAGGAGCTCCAGCTCTAGCGGACCTGGGCACTGCCTAATGAGCTCCCGCCATCTGATGAGAGATTTCCTCATCTTTAAACATCTCTATTCCTCAGAGAGCTCGAAGTACTCCGTTAGCAACCAATTTTACCCCAGAGATGATGCGTGGCCATCTGAACATAATTTAATCAAAGCGGCAAAGCAATAGGAAGGTTTTTGTCGTGTAAATGTTTTGGTTTTAAGCAGAACACCTCATAAATATTTTCCAGCAGCAAATTATCTCAGGAAACAGTTTTTCATTGTTTTGTTTTGTTTGAGACACTTGACTTCACTAACAGCGTGACGCAGATGGCACAATCCACCCTGACATGTGCGCTCACCCATGGATCGGCTGAAGAAACCAGACTGGTAATGAGAAGCCGACTCTCATCCGGGTGACAAATGAGCCTCTCATGGTGCTCTTGTCACTTACAGAGCCGTGAGTTACAGTCAGCTGGTGGGGAACGGAGAGTGCAGAAGGGAAAGCCCTGGATATGAGCAATTCCTCATAAAAAGAGTTACTTCCAGCAAGAGACACCAGTGGCACTGCCCCAACACAGCAGAAGGCTGGTGCAGGATGTGTCATCTGCCAGCAAAATCCCTTCAGTTGTTTTGTGCCCCTCACCCACAAACAACTGCAAAACTACTCGGTTTTTTTACAACCGAGATGAAAATTTGGCTTTAAAGGAGCAGCAAGGGTGGGCAGACAAGGACAACCCTTCAGGACTGAGCAAAAGATACTTACTGGGACCAGAGTAGGTCTGTCTTGCCTGCTGGAAGCCACCCTGAAGTTTTCCATAAGATCAGAAAGCAGCACTTCTGGTGTCACACAGCCCTAACGCAGCCCTCAAAACCCCGTTGGGAGCCCTTCAGCCCAGCCTCACCCAAGGGTGGGCACAGGGAAGGAACCAGGGCTGAAGAGGTCCGGAGACACGAATCCTTCCTCTACACATCATCCATCAAGTGGCAAACTCTGCTGAGCAACCAAGACAGCAGCACCCACGAAAATCTGACTTCTGCTCGACAATCCAAAGCGATTTAATTCATCTCCTTGGTGCTGTTTCTCAAAACGAGCCACAGCCAGAGGCTCTGTGGAACTGTCCCACAGGAGACACGAACGTGGAGGTTAAACACACCATGGTTAAACTCTTACCTCTGGAGATGGAGCTGTTTGCACAGAGGAAGCCTCAATTTTCCTACCAGCAGCAATAAACCTGATTTCGTGTTCCATTTCCTGAGGGAACAACGCATCAGCTCCCACTGCCTGAGCCATTTATAAATGTTTCTTCTGGGAAGTAAAATCTGGAAGTCCCCAAACATTAGACTCAAGTCAGGTTTCACTCCCCACCCATTATAATCCTACGCCTCATTATTTGCAGAGCCACAGACACAACATGACAGCACTTTCCCCACCACTGTTCAGCGGTATTTTTCTTTCCAGTTTAAAAATAACCAAGCACATAAATAAAGCAGGGTCTCCAGTCTGCCTCTGCCGCAAGAGGCTTCGCAAAGCGCCAGCAGAGCTCCCCAGCTATTTCCCCTGACTTTAGTCATCAACGCTGCAAATAAATTGGGCCCCCCTACTGAAAAAGCCTGTAAAATCCTTCTCCTCTTTTCATCTCCACCTGATGTCCGTCACAGAAATCCCCACCTTGAACAGATTTTTTCCCCTCCTTCCACCCAGCATTGTCCTTCAGCAGATCCCCACCACTCCAAGTAGAAGAAAACTCCCGCTCCAGCCCTTTCAGCTGTTTCCCAGCCCCGTGCATCCTCAGCCAACAAACAGCAATTTCAGTTAAACATTCCCCCCTGCCCCAGCACCACACGAGGCGGCGAACGCACACCCAGAGCTCTTGACGACACCGCGGCTCAACAGAGGGACGTCGGATCACAAAGCAGAGCTCACGCTGCTGCTTCTCAGCATCCTCCTCCCCAGCCGGAACCGCGCGACGGACGGCGACGTGCACGTCCCACTCCTCCTGACAGAGCCTGGAAGGCTGGAGGCTAAAATAAAACAGAAAAAGAGCTTTTCTCTAAGCTCGCAGGAGCTGGAGACAGTCTAAACGCTACTCAACAGTATTAAGAAAATAAATCTCCAGGAATCAAAGTCCCCAAACAAACAGATTTATTCACATCTCTAGACCCCCTTCTTTCCCTTCCTCTGAGCTGAAAAAAACCCCAACCCTCCAAACCTTTCATGAAAAGCTTTTAAAAAATCCAGTCTGGGATTTGCTATTCTGCATTTTAAGCAGAATATATATATATGTATATGGACTTTGGAAATTTTACAGAACAAATTGATTACCCTAAATTATTGTTCAAAGGAAGCACATACATATGGCGGCCTTAAGATTACACTGGCTGCAATGAGAAGAGAGAGGAGAGTCCTCAGTGATTGCACTGACAGTGCCCAAGGATCCTGATGAAGGCTCATTGCTAATTACATGATCTCATTACACATTAAATATAAAAGCAGGGGTTTTTTCATTTTTATGCAAAGTTTGAAATATTGTCTTGGAAGTGAACAAAGGGACATGACTTCAATAACAGGGGGGGAAGTAAGATGTAAATACACTCATCCAAACAAGCAACAGCAGAACATCTTGCACATGTGCTGCCTTTCATCCACAGACTTCAAAGCTCTTCAGACCAACTCATCAGTTAAACTTCTCTGCATCTTTCACAAGGCAGGCAAAGCATAAAAGACAAATGGTGGAATCAAGAAGCAGAGGTGCTACCCGGGTGGCCATCTACCACTCCATGAAAGGTGGGTCTCCAAACCAAACCTGGCCAGCAGTTTTCCAGTGGATCATCACAGAATCCCAGACTGGTTTGGGTTGAAGGGACCTTTCAAGCTCATCCAGTCCAACCATGTCCCTGCAGGGAGCAGGGCCATCTGCAACTAGAGCAGGTTGCTCAGAGCCCCCAACAACCTCCCCTGCAATGGGGACAGGGATGGGGCAGCCACCACCTCTCGGGGCAACCTGGGCCAGGCTCTCACCACCCTCAGCACCAACAATTTCTGCCTTCTTGCCTGAGACTCAGAGTCAGCAAGACCCTCCTGCCAGAGGTACCCAAAAGAGCTGTTCCATTACCCCTCGGACAACCAGTCACTGCTCAGCTCACAGCAGGCTTGGACTGGTCAAACACACCCCAGCTGAGAAGATCCATCACTCTGCAAGCCCTGACTCACCTGCTGTAGAGATGAGGACCACTGTTCATCCCAGCCCATCTCTCCCCTCCAGCACTTCTCTCTCTGGAAACTCCAAGAGCACTAGGGTGAGCTCTCCATCTCAGTGTCCAGGCTTTCTACAAACCCAGCTGAAGCTGCCTCCCAGAGCTCCAAGGAGGACGCTCCATATCTTGGTGTTATCAGCAGCAGCTGCTCACCACTCCTCACTGGGAGCTGAGCCACAAACGAGGAGCATGTGTAATTAGGGATGGGCATTCACTGGGAAATCCCCGTAATCAGCGACACCAGAGCTGCTAATTTCTGTTGTGGAAATGAGTTTAGCACCACAGGTTCGGTAGTATCTGATTTTACAGGAAGTTACCTGCAAAAGGTCGGAGCTTTCACCACTTTCGTGGCGTTTGATTCTTGCTGCTGATGGAAATAGGGTGTTACTTACGAGTGGTGACAACCAGGTGTAATGTGCAGCTCATCCCCAAGGCCCGATCCTCAAGCGAGACTTCACAGAATCACAGAATCGCAGACTGGTTTGGGTTGGAAGGGACCTCTAAAGCTCATCCAGTCCAACCGCCCTGCAGTAAGAAGGGTCATCCTGAGCCAGAGCAGGTTGCTCAGAGCCTCATCAAGCCTCACCTTGTTCAATGCTTCACTTGTATTGTCTTTTCTTGATCTTGATAACCGCCCCCCATAGCTATGGCAGGAGGTATCAGAATACACCACACATGGCAGGGTTGGGAGAAAACAGCACTTACGGAGGAGAAAAATGCCCCGTCTTCCACCTCCCCCACAGATAATAGCTGCCATCCCGCCAGAAAGCTAAACCAGTAATAGGAGAGTTATACTGGACACAGAGTGGAAATATTAGTCGGTACTAATGGCAAGTGGCTAGTGAAGAACCCTGGCTAAGGCTCCTACCGGAGTTTTAGAGGACGAGAAGATAAACAAGTCAATTACAGAATGCCCTGCTCCTCATCTGCCCCGAGGAATTGAAGATTCGGTATCATTTTTACTGAGCTATTTTTAATTGGTCTCATTTGCTGCAGTAAATTAGGTGTAGCATTGTCCTCAGTATGATATATGCGTCTGTGCAAATTGGAAAGGAAACGTGAAAAAAATGTAAACCGCTGCCACGGCAAACCAGCCGAAATCAGATAAACGCAATTAATTTCTAAGCCGAGCCTTGAAAAATTATGATACTGATCTATTTATTTGACTGTTAGTGATGGTTTCCATCAAGGTCAGGAGAAATTGCTCAATTAATAAACGCCTGCTTCCACCCGACAACAACAAACTTCTCCTCGGAGCACCCGGAGCTAAGAGCCCGTGACCCCGGTCTCAGACGGCGAGGTGGCGGAGGGGGTGAGGGAGGATTTTTGCAAGATTAAACAATAAACACATTTCTTGGGTAAGTTTGGCAGAGTTGGAAAACCACTGGCTGCCCTGGGGACCTCGACTGGGGACACGGGACTGCTTTTGGGAAATGAGGAGCCCAGTGACCCTTCAGCATCCTAACGCTGGCTCTGTCCCCACCAGCTCCAGCAGGAAGGGTGCTGGTACAGGAGAGGTACCAGCTCCGTAACTCCCTGACAGGAGGCTGGAGCCAGGGGGATCGAGCTCTTCTCCCAAGGAACAAGCACCAAGACAAGAGGAACCGGCCTCAAGTTGCCCCAGCCAGGGGAGGTTTAGGTTGGAGGTTCAGTTGCTTTTGGGGTTCCCAATGTGTGACTCCTCTGTGCTACTCTGAAGCAGGAGCGTGGAAGATGCGGCGTGAGGTACCTGGAGGTAAGACACCCATTTCTCCTGCCTCCTCCCACACACTGTGCTGGAGAGAGAACCGACCGGCCAAGTCATTACCGGAGTTTCAGAGGAGCTGAGGCAGCAGCACAGCAAGGACTAATTGCACATGGCCACACTGCACTTGCTGAAGTCACATGTAATTAGTTTTAACTCGATTTATTGAGGTTGTTATAGAGTGGAGAAAAAGGAAATGTATTTCCTTTGGCTTTAAAGACGAGAAGAGCTGCACAAATCCCGCAGATATCNGCTACGCATCTGGCAGAGGTGGGGAGGCTCTTCCATCGGGTGGTCCATGGGGAACACAAAAGGGCTCTGCTTGCTGGCGCCTAAACCTGAGGCAAACAGATGAAAAAGACCAAGAAAAACAGCTTGAAAAATGCAAATGTCCCGTCAAACTGCACTTGCAGGCATGCCTCGAGCCAGCGGCTGCAGCGTGGCAGGACAAGGTGCAGCTCAGCCCAGGCCAGCACCGAAAGCTGCACATCCTCCTTCGCAGCACCAGCTCCACAGATTTTGCCGATTATCTTGTTTCATTGACTCAGGCTGAGCAGCGCTTTCCTGCATACGTGACACACGGATGGGTTTCCTTGCTCATGGGAGTTGCTATGTAGTGAGTAAAGGCTGGGAGAAGTAGGTCATTAAAGCAGAGTTCCCCTATGGGCTGTCATCCCTGGGATTGCTTTCCCTCTGGGACTGGCCCAATTTACAGTCCTCCCACTGAGAAGTTCACCTGTCCTGTGGAGATGCGGTGCCTTCATTTGAGGAGCTCAACGATGTCTGGAGAACCAGATAATCCTTAGAGGGCAGGTGATTTTCACCATGTGTTAATATAACTCAAAAAAAATCATGCAAATCAAAAGAGGGACTTCAGAGTCAGTTCAAAGCAAAATGAGGACCAAGTGGGGCAATGTTTTCATAGATAGAATTTGGCTTTTCTCCTGAAATATGCCCCCAGCTGCCACCAGCGAAGCAGAGCACACCAAGGGTGGAAGGTGGCGAGAGCCTCCCAAAGCTCCGGAGCCATCTCAGCCAGTGGCCCCTCTTTTCTGCCCTGGAGAAGGAATAACTGGGAAGGGAAGTTGGAGCAAGCAGGTCATTGTGATAGTAACACTCTTCCAGACCATGAAAAATGAACCCTTTCAGAGCTCTGGTCAGAGTGCAAACTACCCTTCCACCTTCTTGCTGGGAGCCGCACCTCCCGTCCCGCTGCTTCCCCATCAAAACTCTCTCTCTAATTTATGGCTCTCTGGCGGCACTAATTCGATTCCTTAGAGAAACACAACGAATACATCAGGTAAGAAAGTTTCAACTCCTATTTTTCCTTTGGGAAGAGAAAAGGCAACTTCACAGGCATCATCAATCTGTTTACAAGGAAGCACATTCCTGGCTGAAGGCTGATGCAGCAGGGTTGCTGGTGGAGCATCCCCCTGCCCGTGGCAGGGAAGGACTTTCTCTCTCAACCCTGAGATGTTAACGAGCCCACAAAGTGCCCGGTTTATCCGGCAAGAGCCACGGCTCCCACTGCAGGGCCCACCATGAAGTGTGTCAGGTACAGCAGGCGGGTTTGAAGGATCCCCTCGACAAGCTCCCGCTCGCTCTGAGCTATCTACAGCTCGGATCCTCCCCGGCTGACGGGCGAGCGCAGCCCCCGGGGCTCCCCCCACCCAGCGCCTCCTGGGGCTCACGCACCGTTTCCCCCAGACTAATTAAATCCTGAACTCGAGTTTTTTGTCACTGTCTTGAGCTAAGGTTTGCGGAGATCCTGAGGGTTAATTTATAAACCCCTAAGGAATAAGTAAATATTTAAACTTCCCCCGCTGGTGTAATTGAATGTTTTAATTCTTGCTGGTAGACAGAGGCGGGCAGATCCTTCCACTGCTGCTGTTATTTATTAAATACATGAAAATAGAAAATCATTCTTGTTACCTCGCTGGAGTGGATTTGCACCCTCCACGTGCTGCTGCTGACAGCACGGAACAGAACTAACAGCACAAACTGGGATGTGTATTAAGGTGTAACTAACAGAGGCACGAGCAGCCGGTGAGAATCTGGGGTCTTGTACATCCAGGAGGAATTATCGGTGTTGTTTAAATATTCATTTTTGCATTCCAGGCATTGAACATCATTGTAAATCACACCTCCTTCACATGGCAGCGATTGCACCTAAATAAATACTGCTCATGGTTTCTTGTATTTCTCTCTCTAGAACCAGAGTTGTAGATTTCTGGCAAAAGACAGAGATGTATTGAAAATTAAGGTACCTAAATAATTAACCCCACTCCCGAGTCTTAGAGGCAATTTAATAAAGTGCTCTCGGGGACCTGGCTGACAGTGAATAATGTGCGTTGTCACTGCAGCAACACGGGCTGCAGGAACAGTTTTATGTTGCCATTACACTGCGGAGCTTAACTGTTTGTGTTCTTGGGAGAGGGGACGTTGTAAGAAATCCTCATGCTCGTGGGACAGGAGAGGAATAAAGATGAAAGTTAAGCATGGGTGTCCTCCTGCTGCCAAGGTGGAGCTGCACGTTCAGCCAAAGCACATCATCAAACCAAGATGACTTGTTGTTCTAAAACTGCACTTGCACAGAATCCCAGAGTCCCAGCATGGTTGGCAGGAACCTCTGGAGCTGCTCTGGTGCCACCCCCCTGCTCCAGCAGGGTCACCCCGAGCAGGGGGCCCAGCATCGCAGTGTCCAGGCGCGCTTGGAATCTCTGCACACGAGGAGACTCCACAACCTCTCTGGGCAGCCTGGGCCAGGCTCCAACACCCTCCCCCCAAACAAGTTGCTCCTCCTGCTCAGCNAGGGCTGGGCACACTGAAAACAAACCCATCAAACTTGTTTTGCATCACTGGTCGCAATCCTTGGGTCCCACTCTTGTTAAGACTCCCTCTGATTATTCTGGTAGGCTTGGGTTGTAATGCTTTATTTCAGCCAGAGGTGTTTCTTCACAAGATCGAACGAAACTTATGAAGCTCAATGTCCATGTCAAATACAAAATTTTCCTTTTGACATGTTTTATCTCAGTGCCACCACGGAAGGTGCTGGATGATCCACTTCTAGCTGAATATTAATAAAGTAAATTATCTTAGAGAACTTCCCGCTGTGTTCAGACTCCAGGAACTAACACGCCTCATTAGATGCCTGTTGATTAGAAATGTGAAAGCAGCTTTTCTTTCTTTGATTTGTAATTAAAATTAATTTGACAGACTTAACCCCCACCCCTGCGATGGGCTATCCACTGAATCTTGCAAGCTGGAAGAAAAGCGTCTCTTCCCTGGTTGCCGTTTGCCTGGGGCTCGGCTTTGCCCTTGTGCTGAAGCCACATCACACCCACGTGCCAGAGGGTGGTGGGACCGATGTCCTGACATCAGATCTGGGAGCAGGAGCCCTGTGGGGATGGGATGTGCGGATGGAGCTGGGATGTGGGTTTGCTCCCCAGTGCAGACGTGCCGCAGGGGGCAGAGTTCCTGCGGCTGAGTCCAGGCCCGACCCAGGCAGAGAACCCTCAGGATTGCGCTCCCTTTGCCCCTGCCTCAATCCTGCCATTCTCTCACCCAGAGCTGCACCTCGTGTCTCGTATCCTCGCTCAGTCCTGCCGTTCTCATCCTTTGGTGGCCTTTGCCAACAGGTCCAGGGCTGTGCTCTCCTTGTAACCCTGCCGCAAGCCATGAAATGTTCGTATCTGTAATTCAGGTAGAGAGGACGGAAAGGCGCTGAGCGCAGTCTCTCCTCTGGCGTCCGGCGAGCAGCCAGCAGGGTTGCTTGCAGTGGCAGCGCTGCCCGTTTGCATCACCAGCTGCACCGCACGGAGCGTCTGTGACTCTGAATCATGGGCACACCAGGCACTGGAGGGTTAGGAAAAGGATTTAATCACTTCAGGATTAACGGGCACGGCGAGGGATAACATTTGTAGTAGATTACACCGTTCCGAGAGCAGAATCCAGACAGATTAAGCACCGTGTTCCTTATGGTTATTTTTGTTCTCGGGATGCATATTTGGGTCAGAAAGATCCTTGCTGCTGCCCTGGAAATGCATTACGTGGCAGAGGAAGCTTTAGTTGTTGCTGGGAAAAATGCGTCCCCCTGCTCTGCTCGCTGTTAAGGACATGCAGTGTGGACGGACAGGTGGGCAGCCACCACATGGGCTCTGCAGGACATCCAGACAAACCAGTTTCCATCAGGAGCTGGAGGACTGAGGATGGGATGAAGCTGAAATGCCTGAGATTTCGGAAATTTCCAACTTCTTTAAGCCTGGCTACGTATCCCCAGTCCTACGGGGCATTGTGCTGGTTTGCTGTAATGAACCAAAGCAAAGAGCCCCGGTTCAGCTGCTCAGTTGTGGCAGATGAGGGAACTCTCAGGAGCTACCAGGAGGTTACTACAGATGAGATCTGAGTGGCACATCATTTGTGTTTGGCACTTGGCAAGGACCACCATGAGAGGAGGGTGAGGGAGGGAAAAGAGGACAATCCCAGCTTTGGTGTTCGCTATCTTTACATTGGAGATACGTAGAGGAATGTCAGGCAGCTTTGCCCATTCCACAGCAGCGTGGGGAGCCCTGTGGCCAGGAGAACCCACCAGGAGCTGGGCTGCAGCACACGCCCTGGGGAGAAGACGTTGATGTATTTCCCTGATCAGAACCGGCCTTATCTCTTGCTACCGAAGCCGCAAGAGCTGGGTTTGCAGTGACTGTGCTGGGAAGAGCTCGGTGAGGGAGCGGCTCCTCACCGTCACCCCGATACAAACCCTGCTACAACACTTATTGATCCGTTTGCAGTTGCATCCGTCACCTCACGCACCCGCAGCATTTATTACTCTGCCACGGAAAGATTTTCTGCCAGTTCTCACCGGTATCAACTTCACGTCATTAACAGCAACACATCCCAGGGGCAGCAGAGTCCTGCCGGGGTCCCGTGGGAGCTGCTGCAGAGACCTGTTGGGCTGGACAGGGCTGCACTGGCTCGGGATGGTGTGGGATGGCTTGGAGGGACGACAAGGCTGCGGCCAACGCCTGGCTGCTCTCGCTGGGTGGACTCAGGGTGTGTAGGGGACGTGGTCCCAGGTGAGAATTCCTGGGCTGCAGCCCTGCGGTGGCACCTCGGTTTTCTCAGCTTCCAGCTCTCAGCTGCTCGTGTCTCTGCCTCTGAGGCAGCCCGCACTGCGGAGGCCATCACTCTGAAAAATAATTCCCAGAACAAACAGAAAGAAGAAATTTCTGCCTCTCCATCGCTGCAATTTGCAGGCCAAAAAAGAAAAAAAAAAAGCAACCCACAACACAATCCAGGGATTGTGGATGGTGGTATTTGGGCCAAATGGATTCACCCAGCTTGTATGCTCCTTTCCACGCCGTATTTGCAATCAAAAGTCCATGCATAATTAATTGAAGGCCCATGAAAATCCACAGGACAATGAAGACCTCTGCAGAACAGCCCCTGGAGCTGGCAGAGCTGTCCCTCCACAGCCACATTTCTGAACGGGCTCTAACAAGGCGCCGCCAAACGCTGGGGCTCAGCTGGCCAGCGGGAGCTGTGCTGGCACAACTCGAGCAAAGCATGAGGACCTCCTGCCCGTGTACCCTGCTGCCGGCACCCTGCCTGCGCCCAGGCAGCCTCGGCAGCCCTCCAGGTGGGAGAAATTGGGGAAAAACTTGTCTCTCCTGAGGTAATTCCAGGTAAGATAAGCAAAGTGTGCACCAGAGCCCTCAGCCAGTTTGCTGGTGCTACAGCAAACAGCTGCAGGTCACGTAAAAGTCCAACCTGATCCAAAGAAGTAAGCACCTGTGCCAGCGCTTCTGTCAGGACCTCCGCAAGCATCATTCTTCTGTCTTCCTCCTCCTCTACTGAATTTTAAAGGTTATCCTCATAAAAGACATTATTCCACATTGCATAGCACCATCGAAAATGAAAGGGAGAAGATGGAACCGGGAATATTTGACAACCTGTTTTCTGAAGATGCCTGTGTGGTTGGGAAGAGGAGGCTGCAAAAGGTACCAACAACCACTCGGACTCTTCCATCACATCCATGAGCCAAAGCAAGCGCTCATCACGGCTCTGGCTGCAGCCAGCAGTCAACAGGAGCTTCTCCTCCTGAAGTAACAGAGCAGCTTCCAAAGAAGCTTCACATCAGTATCAGACCGTCATTAACCAGATGATCAAGGCGCCGCTCTGCTCTTCTGAAATCACAGTACGTCAGGTGGAATCTGAGGCATTTTTAAAAACAAAAAGGCAGGTAAGCAAAATGCATTTTCTGCACCAAAGGGAGTGAGGAAGGGATGGCAGCAAAAATACAAGAAGAACAACAGAAAAATAANATCAAGGAACTGTAAATGCTCATAAACATAAACCTCCTTCAGCCAACTCAAACTGCAGACCAAACCCTTTTGCTTTCTGCCCTGAAACTGCCCAGCGCTTCCTCCCCACCCTTTTCCAAAATTACTCTAACCCCCCAAAATGCAATATTTGGGTGGGTATTCTTCAACCTTGGAGCAATTAGGTCTCCCATAATACCACTACCTGTTCGCCACTGAACATTTCATTACTCCCTCTCTTGAAAATATGACGGGAAGAAGGATTCAAGTTTCATATTGTTAATGGATTAAACTAAATTACATTCGCATGATTCAGAGACACTTTGGTTAATTTAGGAATATATATTTTACCCAAAACTCACTCAATGGCCACATAATTCCTTGCTGTTTCCTTTTCCATTATCGCTGATTAACAAGATACTTGGCAATAAGTAGAAGGGCTCTCTCGGCTCTCATTAGCCCGTGTCCCTCAGATTAGCTCACTCCTGTTTTGTGGAAGGGAATTTGGAAATCCAAATACCCTGATCTGACACCACCGTTCCCAGCACAGAGCAAAGCAGAGGGTTGCAAGAAAAGAAAGGCATTGGCTGTATTTTAATCGATGTTTGGGGACTCATCAAGGTCCAGCCTTGTACCAACATCAGTGACACAAATGGATTTTGCTTCGCTGAGCCATGAGAAGAAAGCCCAGAAGAAGGACTCAAGCCAGGGGGAGTTTCTCAGCCAAAAGTCAGCAGAGCTGAGATGGATTCACGGCAAAGACCCGCCCGGCGGCTTCAGCTGCTCCTGCAGCAGGAGCACAGGAGATGTACCATGGGAGCCACGGGTCAATGGCGAGTCACCCCATCAGAGGTGCCGCTGGAGTAAGAGGATTAAAGATTAAAAGGGGTAATTTTGGTACGGTGAAGGCGAGCGATGACTTCAAAGAAGCCTCCAAAAGGACATGTATGAGAGAGACTCAGGAAAAGAATCAAATGCCACTGTCAGACCAGAATTATTCCAAGGTTGGGAGACAAAATTTAAGCCCACAACGTTTTAGTGCCAAATGAGATTCTTTCTGAGACAGAACAACCATACCCAGTCCCTCGCGTCACCTGGACACGCAAAATGAGGATAATAAACTGATTCTTGAAGACAAATTTTCAGTGGCAACAAGTAAGAGCCTGAGTCACCCCCTGCTCCTCTTCATCTCCCAGATCCATGCCAGGGAAGCGCAGACACACACCTCCAGAAGCAAAGAGCCCTCACGACGTGCCCTTAGCGTCAACAGATTCAGGCACGGGGAAGAGTCACAAATATCACTTAAAATATCCCAGCTCCCTTTGCTGGAGGAGAACCAGGAGGGACACCGAGCAGCTCTCCCTGGCTGGGGACATGTGGCTGGATTATGGACTTGAGCAGATGGCAAACAAATGCAGATGCGCAGAACCAAATAAAACATTGCCTGTGATCTCTGTGTCAACAAATTAGAGAACAGCGTTGGCAGCTCGGCAGGCTCCGCTTCTTTGCGTTGGTAAATTAAGTTCACAGTCTTTGCAGTTGCTGGGGGATTTTTGACTTTTTAAAGGTTTGTTGCGTTTTTTTAAGGACCATTCCTGACAGCTGCTCGCAGGGTATTTTGGAGGAGTTCATCACTGTAAAGGACTCAGTAGAAAAAGTTCTGTGCCCATGGAAATGGTTCTCATGGGGGAAATCTGGAAATAATGGGATGATTCTAAATGATGCCATATTCCGTGGGACTCCTGATAATGTTCTCAAGGAGTAGCACTGCTTGCTGTGGGATGGGCTCCTGCATCTGTGAAGTTCCCTTGCTGGAGTCCTGCTCCCCGCCAGGCTGTTCCCATGCAGAGCTACTGCCTCAACCTCCCCATCTGCTCCTGGGCAGAACAATCACCTGTCCTGGAGTCCAAGACAAAACCCCTTATGATTTCTAAAGGCTTTAACTTTCATCTCTTTCAAGTAGTGCGGAGAACGGGCCTCTAAGATCAGCATCTGCCATCCCCACCCACCTGCACCATGGGCAGCGTGCTGGAAGGTGAAACCTCTACCCTCCGCAGCAAGATGGAAGGAGAAGGGCAGCCAAATCAAGCTTCAATTGTTGATCATCTCAGGGTTATCAGGAAGCTGAGCATCGTGTATTTTATCATATGATTGATCATGACAATGCAGGGCTTGAAGAGCAATATCCACCTCCGAGGCAGCGTGGAGGGCAGGTCTTTGTTGAGCAGTAATTCTCAATTACCCCACCGCGACCTTGCAGGGGTCTCTGATCATTCACAAGGAAGCCTGAGCTGACCAGTAAATAGAGTCCTGGGATAAGAAACTTGTTATTGGTTGCGGATGACTGATGGAGAACTGCCAGTTATTTTTTACAACAGCTTTTACAACAGCTCGCAGATGTGTGCTGGGGCCTCGCTCCGATGGCGCCTACGTCTCCTGGGCAAGCGATGGGTACAGCTCGCAGGTCAATCAATCTCCCAGATAATTTATAGCCACATCACTCGATGGGGTCAAGCCGCGAGGTGCACGCGCATTATGATCTCGCCTGGAATGAGAGGCTGTCACTCCTGGTGGCATCACCTTGCCCGTCCTCCCCGCAATGACTTCCCTCACATCCCCCTGCAAGCAGCAATTCTACCAGCAGGTCCTCTCAGACAACCGCCACGAAATGAATTGCTCAGGCAGCGAGCAGCAGCCTCCTGCAAATACTTATCCTCTCAAAGACTCTCATCATAAAACTTTATGGCACCTTTTTCCTTACGATAATCCAGTATAAACATAATTTAATGGCGCTAGGAGGAAAACAACCACGGCAACAAAAACAACAGGCAATGACTGGAAAGTCTCTTATCTCATAATTTTTTCTTTCTTTTCGCTCATTCCCTCTCCTTTGTTTTCGATGTGTATTATTTTGGTCATGCTGTCGCAGGATTATTGCGCGTTCTCAATTACACTCCCATAAAGCCAGAAGAGCTTTTGTGGTTATATTTTAAGCCTCTGAGTTGGGATTTTTTATTTTTTTCTCTCGTGAATATGATTCACCTTTGCTTTGGGTTACTTTCACACCTGCTAAACTGCTCTACTTGATTCTGAAACAGAAACTGTGAAAAAAGGAAACGTTGGAGACAACCACACAAACCACTCACCTGAGATGTGCCCATTTTGACTACTCTGAATTTGACTTTGTCTGCACAGCAGGAGAGTTTCCCCTATGGACCTCTCCCCCCCCAGGTTATTTATCAAGCACATAACATCCCTAACTGTGGCATCAATCCCCTTGATAGTTCCTCACCATTCACTCCAGACTCAGGCCTCCTGTGGGTAGCTCGAAGTACGCTGTGAGCACTCCCTGGACCTGGACCAAAGCCAACAATGTACAACAGACAGTTGAACTCCCAGCCAGAATTAGCTGTATAAATTGAGATTATCAGATCACGCTGCCAACAGCAGATCCCGGCTGGAAACCAGGCTATGAGCTCTGCCTGCCCCGGCCCCAGGAACCAAGCTGGCAGCGCAGAGCAGCGTCGCGTCACGTCGCAGCCGGGGAGTGTCGCGGGATCACAAGGGCTCTGCTCAGTTATATCTTATCCCAGTTTAGCTTATCCCACCAAACCGAGCTCTCTGGCTGTGCTGTGGCAGGCTGGTGCTCCAGGGATGGTCGGCTGGTGCCGGTGCTCCTCCCCAGGACAGACCCCTCTCCTCGCCTCCAGGAACATTTGGGTCTGCCTTCAAATAAGGTGAGGAGGCACAGAATCCATCACTCTGGTGTCAGGTTGTTCCCAGGGCTAATCACCTCCTTTGTTAATGATCTTTAACTAGGAGCTAAACTTGTCACTGTGCAATTATATAACCAGATTCTTTTTCTCACACTGGATCTATACATTACAACAAAAGCCCCTTTCTTCAAGCAGCTCTAGAAAAGAATTTGTGAGAGGCAGGTTATGCACCAGGTATGTGATTATCTGGATAGACGTGACAGGCAACCAGGAGCCGAATGGCAATACCACATTTTACAGGTGGGCTGGGAGAGAGAAGAAGAGTCACAGAATCCCAGAATCCC
>WEIS01060830.1:1346-13037 GCA_013389965.1 Todus mexicanus | reverse complement strand
TTATGACTGTTATTCTGAGAGTTTGAGGAGGTACGTGGTAGCAGCTAAAATAAGCTTTTGATGAACAATATCCTGAAACGGAATAAAGAAAACAGCGGTTGCCTTCCCTGAGAGGAAGAAATCTCTACCTTTTATGTTCTCATAATTGTCTGCTGCAAATAATTCACTCGCTGCTATTCTAGATTGAACTGCTTCCTCAGGTAGCGTTTTTCCCATCTTCAAATTGTTTCCCATTTGAAATCAAAACTGAAAATCTCAGCATATCTCTATAAACAAGTATCCAGGAAAGAATTAAGTAGTTTGTTCTGATTTTTACCTTGTAAAGCTTTTTTTATTTACTGGGAAAAAAAATCAAAACCAAAATCACATTTTGAATTTGTGTGTCATTACATCTCTTTGCAAATCTTAGTGATGCCACCTAAAGTTAAGACATTTAAAATATTTTGAGATCATCATGTGTATAAATTCTTGAACTAATTATTTGTGTTATGTCACTTTGATGAGCTGGAGTACCAGTTTTCAGTTTTGTTTGCTTGCTTTGTCCCCTTCAATGTCTTCAGATATTACTAAATTTTTAGAGACAAAAGCGTTATATAATGTTGTTTTACTTATAATGTAATTTTAAGTAATTCGAATGGCAATATACTTTCAAGTAAATGGAGAATTGATTACTTAGGAGATTCAGTGGATACGAAGTGTTTTTCAAGGAAGAGTATAAATCACTTACTCTGTATTCACTAATGCCTGTAATAAAGCAGTGGAATAACATTGGGACATACGCACATGATCAGAGTTTTCATTCCCTTTGTATAACAGGTATGGGGAGATTTCATAGCTATGGCCAGTCTCTCCCACTGAAGGTAGTACCGTGAAATATGGTAATAGCGAGGGCATAGTTTTGTTAAACAATATTTAGTAAACCAAATAAATTAACAATATTTGCCTACAGTGAAGCTTCTTAATTAACTGTGCAGCCCTTTTCCTAGTCGCTCTGTAAGTCAGTGTCACTAAAGGTTTTCACATACCTCAAAAAACTGCAAGAGCCAACTTGCTGTCTCCAGCATCCGCATTACTAGTGAGACATCCAGGAGGGTGACGTGGGCTTCAGAACACACTTGGGGTTCATATAGCAAGAATCCTTAGAAGAAGCACCAAGAACAGATGCCCATTTAGCTATCTCAGAGCTGTCTCGCAGCTACTACTTAACGTAGCTACTGATCTCTGTCATCTTCTGGGTCACAGCATGTGCTTACCAGCCATGAAATAGGAATGAGTGAGCACTTGAAATATTCCAGAATTGCTGATGAAAGAGAAATTCAGGAGGTTACCATTCTTGCTACCTAGTCTGCTGCTCTGCCAGAAGTTACTGCTCTGTAGCAGAGGCGGCAGAGTAATGTCTGCTCAGAAGCTGCCACGGTTCATGCAGTGTATTAACAAATACTGAACCTGAGGTGTGTTAGAGCATCATAGGTATGAAAAGCAGCGACTGTAGAGCTAGTGCATTTCTCGCTCTGCAGAACATATATTCTATGGATACCTGCTTCTGAAGACAGGCGCGTCTGGCACCAGGGCAGGGTGTGTGGTTAGGCAGGGACACCTGAGATTGCTGCATTCTGAATCACTAAAGTGAATTTTCTCCCTTTTGGTGCCTGTAACTGTTCTGTGAGATGCTTTTCTTTCCTCCTAATATTACATCTTACACTATCTGGATCTATAGAGGTGAAAGAAATGAAGGAGCAGATGGACTTGCCTCACAGAAATAGCGCTGGGATAATACAGTGCGAGCAAACTGACACTGAATGACCCATCTCACAGGCCCACTCTTCGTTTACTTCTTTTGTAGTATCTGAGATAATGAAAAAACGAAGGGCCATTTGAGCAATAATACTGCCTTCTCACACTTTGTTCCTAACGATTGCCTAAGATACAAAGCAAATAAAATCTACCAGATGCAGCAAATTCTCTTGAGCCTAAGAAAGCAAAACTGTAATGTTGCAAATGTAAATGCTGGCATTGCAGCTTAATACACGTATAAGACGAGCAATCTATATTGTGCGATCATCATTTTTCAAGAAAGGCTGGAGCTCAGAGACTACCAAATGTTCTCATCTGCAGTGTATCAGCAGTTCTCACTCTTCAGCTGCTGTATAGATAATAATTCTAATTGAAGAATCATTACATGAATCCATATGTGAATGATAGATGGGCTATAGCCTTTTGTTCACGATGCTTTAAAAATTGAGCTGCTGTTTTCACTTTTATAAGGTGTGATTAGATTGCCTTTTTCCTTTTTTTTTTTTTTNTAATTTTTCTTTTTTGTTTTTTTTTTTTTTTTTTTTTTTTTTTAGCAAAAATGCAACATTTTAATCAACCTGGCCTGACAGGATTTGGAATCTAAAGGGAAAACAATTTCTGTAGCTGACAATTTTTTAAAAAACAATAGCTATTTAAAGGCTTGAATTTGCTACAAAGTGACTCTCCACAGAGAGCGCCTTTGTTCAAATGTTTTCAATTCTGAAACCAGTGCTTGAAAAATTGTGCTCTGTGCTCTGTAATAATTTTTTCATGTATTACAATTTTTTCCCTCCAAGATAACAGCATGCGCTTTAGTGCAGTTTAAGAATTCCTTTTAAAAATCATAGTTAAAAAGGCATTTGGTCTGTCACTCATCAAGCATCTGTCGTATCAAAGAACTAATAATATATTTATCTTGATGGATAAGCTTCAGTGTTCTGGACCAAGTTCAGTGTAACTGGACCAAGCTTTCAATACTCCTTTGGGGATCCTAAAGTCAAGTTCATGATCTAATTAAGATTGGTGTGATAATTATATCTACTGCTGAACAGGAGCCTTTCATCATACTGCATTTCAACGAAATTCTTTAGCGTGGCATCAAAGCCGATCCAGTTCTGAAGCTGAATTGCTTTCTTAACGTGGATGGTGAAATTTAATTTGCCGTTAGATCCTGGATTCAAATCCAGGCTGACTCAGCTATAGCAAAATTATAACTGCTTTATTTTGTACTACTGTGAATAGAAAGAACCCAGTGGTTTCAGCTGGGTGCTGCCTTTCCTTGTTCTCAAAGAGCTGCAAACACTCGGCTACCATTTTACGCTCAGTGCTGTTTGCAGGAGGGAAGTTGGTCATGTACAAATAACATGACAGCAGCAGAGATGTGTGCATTATTAATCTTTCCCTAGGCATCCCAGTTAGGAAAACACTGCTGCATTGGGAATTCAGGACAATCGTGTATTGTTGCTACTAATCCATTCTCTCCAAAAGCCGTTTCTCAGACACATTTCTTGTGATTGACGGGTACCAAAGGAGCACACGGCCAAAATACAGGGGAAAGGAACAAGGTTTCCAACATTTTGGAAGGTTTCTGCATTGGTTCTATGTGTTTGGCTTTGGCTATGCATAAAGCTCATGTTGCTATCTTGAAGAAATGTTTGCAGCCATTCTCATCCCTTACCTGAGTTGTTCCTGAACTGAATTCAGTGCAGTGACACCTCTGCCGGCGCTGGGGCAGGGTGTGCTGCTCCGGTGCCACAGCTGGCAGATCACATCGCTCCAA
Organism: Todus mexicanus; assembly: GCA_013389965.1. NCBI lineage: Eukaryota > Metazoa > Chordata > Aves > Coraciiformes > Todidae > Todus > Todus mexicanus. The sequence continues at coordinate 9,463 of WEIS01060830.1, read as the reverse complement.
CGAAGCCACAAGGTCTGGCTGCAGGAGAAGAATTTGGCATCCCAGCAGGGGAAAGCGTTCCTGCTTTGCTTTGATACTGGGCTGCCAAGCAGATGTGACAAGTAGAACTAGTTTGCAGACATAGGTATTGTTGAGCAGTTAGTTAATCCTATAACTTGTCGTTCTGGAGCCTGAGGAACTGCGGATGAAGAGAGAAATCACAGAAATCACAGAAATAACAAGGTTGGAAAAGACCGTAGAGATCATCAAGTCCAACCTGTAACCTACTACTTAGACAGTCACCAACCTATTACCCAATATTATGTCATAATCTAAATCTAAATCAGTTCAGTTTGGTCTGTAATGTATCAAACGAAGAATGTGGCTACTATGCCAAGAGGAATCTGTGAAATGTAATTGTAGAGAAAAAGCCTGCAACATAATTGCATAAACTCTTGATTAAATATAAGTCTTCTTACTGCTCATTGTTTTCTTCTAGTTCTCTCTAATGAAACTATAATGCACATTCTGGCTTCTGATTCTATACAGCCTCTATTTTAACAGCAGTAGAGGAATTGCAAATGGCTTAGTAGGTGGAGGGGTTTGGGATACAGCTAAAAATACATTTTGAAATGGAAAATGAGGAAAGTGTCTAGGAAGTTTACAAAAATAGGAATAGCCTGAAATACTTGCTGTGCGACTGAGGAGGTGGTGAGTCTCAGGAAGATCTATAGAGTAAAGACTTGACTGGCTGCACTGTGCAAGCGCCAGAGGAGGCTGCCAAAATATAGCTCTCATCTCATCACAACAGTACCCTGCCCCCTAATAGATTGAATTTCGAGTAGTCTGCTCTCCCCTCACCCCACTGTGTATTTTTGGGTGTGGTTTTTTTTAGCAGACTGCTGTACTAGTGCCCTAGAAAAAGGGTGGAAAGGGAGGAAGGATGCCTACCAGCGTATTGCCATCCCCACTGATGCAGAAGTCAGCTGGAGCACACAGGCAGCAGGTGCACGTGCACACGCTGCTTGCTTTTTTGTTGAAGGGTTTCTGATCGGTAAATGGATTTGAATATAAAAATGTTTTTTAATAATGATATAACCGATGCTATTAAAACGCAAGCTCATATTCCACGCAGATGGCACAAACTGTCACGCTCTGATTTCCTCTTTGGTTTTGTTTCTAAAAATTTCAGCTCAATGTTAAATCTGTGTCAGGGCAGCACTTTGTGTTTCAGAAAAGATGCATACCATGTCAATCTTCTAGCACTAGATGGTTTTGTCCTGCGACACAGTTCTGCTCCCCTCTCTCAAGGCGTGCTTAGGAATTTCCCCCTCATTGGCTCCAAGGCCTTTGGAAGTGAGATATTTCTTAGTGACTATGTCTTCAGAAGCAATCTGTTGTGGCTACTAGAGGTCTTTGCAGGCTAAACAGAGTCTTCACGGTGCCTTGTGGTGACTTTACCCAGCAACTTCTGGATCCACAGGCTCATATACAGGTACATCGCTCTTCATCTCTGCACTGAGATGCGCAGGACAAACGTTTCCTTATTGCTCGCACTCCCTTATCAATACTAAAAGTTGCGGCGAGGGAAACACTACTGCTGCCTTCAGCAAGGCTGCAAGGCAGGTGTGGATTTGCTAATGGAGTGCAGTTGGGCTGAGGGCATTTCACCTCCCGTCATGGTTTCTGCCTTGCGCTCCATGTAATGAAACACCAGCGTGCCGCCAAGTGAGGTAGAGGCTGCGGTGGCCCTTCTGCGGATGTAAGCTGGACAGAAACGAGCTGTGCAGCCGCCCTTGGGTTATTTGGTCTCAACCAGAAGGGAGCTGTGTTTTTTCTAGATGCGATGGCTCTGCAGCGAGCTCAGGAAGAAGAGGCAATAACAATGTATTTTTGTCATGGAAGCAAGTAGCTGTGACTCACAGGGCTCCTGGGGCACCTCTTGGCGAAGCTGGAAGATGCTATTTTCATTTAGTTGCTATATAACTGCATTTCTGAGTCTCCCCGCTCGCTTTGTTCTTGCATAAGCCCCTCTTCCTGCATTTCCAGGCCCTAATTTTTCCCAACCTTGCACTTTTCGTAGATTTTTTACACCTGTGCAAGTGGTGGTAAGCTGGGCTCTTTCGATGTAAGAGCGTTTAGCGTATATGCTGCATTTACCTGGCACAAGCATAAATGCCCATAGCAGGGGCAAGGCAGCAGGGAATCAAGCCAGTTGTTTACATCTTGCTCCAAAGGACTGGTAGGTCAAACATCCTTCTCCTGTCCACAATCCTCTGCCATTAACAGCTGTTTGTGAGTGTTTGTGCATCATATTTTTCCCCTCGAGGCTGAACACATTAGCTCTACAACACTCCAGCACCTTGCTGGGAACATGCCACAGTTCTGTTTTCAGAGTGTTTTGTTAATGCTAGTGACCTTGCTGGTGTGACCACAACACCTGCTTTACCTGATAAGATCATTAATTTATTCTTTTTTTCCTCCACAGCCTTTATGTTGAGCGTAAGCAAATCTTCATTGGTACCTGGAAAACATTGCCCAAACATCAGCTTACGGGAGCACTGACCTGTAACTCCCAGTATTTTTTAAGGTGTTAAAGAGGCAATTAGAAGAAATCACTTCGATAAAAGCAGAATGAACACAAGCCTCTCGTTAACTGCAATGGAGCAAGATGGCTTTGGAATCAATTGCACAGCTTTTCAGCTGTCACTCTGCTGCAGCAGCAGCTGCCTGTCAGTTGGGGTGACAGTGGAGAGCTGATCTATACTCTTCTCTGAGCTACAGAGATAAGCTGCACATGCACAATGAATGTGTTCCCAAAATAAACACATCAGGAAGAGCAGAGTATTTTTTTAATGGTAAATGTTCTTGCCCTTCTAAGTTCCTTCTTCCTTCCTCCTCCTCAGGTTGCTGCCACCCCCTGCCTTTTTTTCTCATAGGGGCTCTATGTTCTCCTACCTTTTACCTTGTGGGTTTATTTTTCTTCATGCTGCTGCTTTGTATTTCTCCAGCTGCACCCACCTTCTGCATCCCACCTTTTGCTGCATCCCACCTTCGGTCAAGGTGGGCCCCATTTACTGAGGAGACATTGGCAGTACTGTCTTCAGGGCCAGTGTGACTACAGCTGGCAGTCTCTGCAGCTGGTCTTTGTAAAGTGCTGATCAGAGTTTCTCGGAGATTTAATTGGATCTGAAACTCAGTGTGAAGTAGAGGAGTTATAACTCCAGAGCTTGTGAAGGGGCTAGCGTTGCTTCAAGCCTTACTCTAGTCCATTGTGCAGGCAGGACTCCAGGGGTTTTATATTAACTTTTGCTTCTTTATTGATCAGGTGTGAGTTTATTAAATGATCAGGTGGCTTCAGTTTTCCTCTCCACTGTTTGCTCCAGTTTTGTTGCTCCTCCGCAGCAGTGCTAACACTATTTGCATGTATGGGGAAGTCCTGCAGCTCTTCTCTCTCTTACCCCTGTGCTGGATTTCCTTGGCAGAGCTCCTGTTCTGTGAGTATTGCTACATGGCCGCATGCACAAGGATACCCTGGTTGTATGTCCTGTGTGACAGGGCTGTCCAAGCTGCTTTGCTCTCCAGCCACGCTGTGGTTGAAGTCACTCCTGTTTTTCTGCCTTACCCTACATTAACAGTCATTTGTATTTAGGAGTCTATGAGTCTTGAGTGACCTCATTTCCTCAGTAAAATATAGCAATGTAAGCACTGTGTCATGAAAATGCAGGGGATGATGGTGGCTCAGAAGATCGATGGTGTCACTAGTCCAGACTAAAAGCACATATGTCATGGGGGACTTGCTTCAAGGCCTTTCAAAAAGACGAGTAGAAACTAGCCAGCTGGCATAAAAAGGGAAAAAGCTGGTCTCAGAGAAACCTTTACATGTACAAAACCCCCTAAATAGTTTCATTTAAAAATTCAATTTCATTCTTTACTTTATGATCTTGGTTGTACAACCTTTGCGTGTATTTTTGAGTTTTGCCTGAGGTCTACAAAGCCTGAAATGGAAAGCATTGATTTCTCCATCATTCTGTGAGACAGAGCTAAGTAAGTATCCTTCCCATTTTGTAGGCAAGAAAGTAAAGGCAGAAGGATCGCCGCCGAGTGCCTTTTGTGTGGCTGTGCTGGTTGATGCTGGTTACGCCGTTTGGTTCCATCTCCGAAAGTCCAGAGTAGCAGGTCAAAGTGATGCCCAAGACAGGTAGCTCAGGACTCAACCTGTCCCTGTCCTTGCAGCTCTCTCTTTCAAGTGCACATTACTTCAACTCTTCCATTTTTAACTGTTTTCTACTTAAACAAGTATAAATACTTTTTTTTTCCTGAATAAGTTTTGCTACAGGATTCACGAGACCAAATACCACATTACGGCATCTACGGGGGTAAATCAGCAGCTCCCATTTCCCAAGCTGGTGATTTTGACAAGGTAGCTCCTTTGATAATTTCAAAGGGCCTAAGATAAAAGGAGCTTAGAAAATACAAAGACCTCTGATTTCCTTCCAAAGGTACAGTGGAGGAGCAGGGAAGTGACACTGAGCCATCACTGTTTCTATAGCTCTCCGTTCACTCCCAGAAAATGCCAGATTTCAGGCCTGTCAACAGATATTTTTCATAAGTATTTGAAGTACCTCAGCAATGACAGTTCCATGGCCTCTTGCATGCTGCCAATCCTACCTTTGAAGTCTATGGTTTTAGGAAAGTTTAATACAGCTTGCTTAAAGTTAAGCAAATAACTTACCCACATGCAATAGAAGTCCGGTCATATTATGAAACTTTTTTTTTTAAAAGATGTTACTTGTATTTTTCCAGAAAACAATGTGTTTAAAATAAGATTTTGACAGCAAAAAAAAATCACTGCTATCAGTTAGTTGCTAACATTAATTCTCTTTCCAGTTCTATCTCAGACTAGATCTTTTTCTTTGAATTTTAACAGACAGAAAGTGCAGAGCAGCAGCAGCAGCATCCACTGCATCTATATGCAGAGATTTGGGTTGTTTTCCAATGAGGTTATAATTTCTGTCCAAATTTAGGTCACTGCTGAGCTCTGCTTTCAGTTTTACTGCAAAGTCTCAACAACAAAATAAATGGAAGGCATACAAAAATACCTAAAATCAAGGGCAAAAATTAACAAAACTGGTCATTTCTAAGACATATTGAAAATAAAAATCCTAATAGTTTAATTTAAACTATTCTTTTAGTAAAAAAGAGATGTTATAAATCCTGATCACCTAAACCACACTTAATCCATACCCACACAAAATTTCCCTTATGATTTCACATTTTACATGAACGCTTTCAGTGCACAACTGTTTTTCCCAGATTTTTGTGAAATCCAAGTGATTTTAATAGTTAATAGTTAATAACGACTGCAGTCAGAAATGTCAAACATAGAAAAAAAAATTAAGGCACTTTTCCTGCTGATAACATGCACACGCAGCAGACAGATATAAACTGTGCACTCTGCATTTCAGGCCAGCTTGTGTTTGTGCGAGGGCTGGAACATCAGTAGGTTATTGATCGCTACCACGCGGCTGGGCCAAGTACAGGCAGGTCCCAGCAGAATTGTTTGCTCTTGCCTGTACCCTTTGTTTAACTGATTGTTAAATGCAAGAAAGATAACCAAGGCATGAGATAAAACAACTGCTTGGGAACGCCTTTGAACAAATCCAATTATATGTTAACAGAGCTTGCAGGGGTGAGACCTGATCCTACTGGCTGTTGACAACCAGCAAATGAACTTCAGGAAAGGCTGAGGCTCTCACTAGTTCTTCGCATCAGCCTGGGCAACAAATGCAGCTCCTGATGGACCTTAATCAAGTCTGTCCACAAAGGCTTTTCCCACTCATGTTTAACCTGTCCGAACCGCAGAGCAGTCCTGTTCCTCTAAGCAGAGATTTCTAGCCAACAGGCTAGCAATAAATGACAAAAAAAGCCCAACCCAAACAACAAACCCAAGTAGAAAAATAAAAGGCAAATAAAAGATGGAAGCAGGGCGTAGACAAATGAATGCATTTAAATTGTAGGATAACTAGGGCAGCAACTGTATTGCTCCATGTCCAAGTCACATGTAGAAGCCATTACAGAAACCCATTCGTTGCTGGTGACAATTCAGTAAGCATTCCCATAACAATAACAAGTGCTAACTAAAAGCCCCCAGAACAGCTCAAGAATTATTTCTCAAAAAGCTCCACAGAGTGCTGATGCAATGATGGATGGCGTTACTTGAAACCTCCTTTCCCGAAAAGCACAAGACTGCCAATATTTGTAAGCTTTACTCACACAGGTCAGCAAATATAATAGGCAAATATGCAGAGCAAAATACATTTTGATTGATTAGATGGTCTTGGGAGAAAAGGCACCAAGTTCTTTATTACAGATATTTATCTTGTAGTCTTTTCTACTCTGCTGCTTGTTAGTGCATATGGAGATTTTTGCATGTGTTTTTAAATACTGATAAGCGTGAGAGATGTGGGAAAAGCTTTTCAGCAGATTTTCTCTTATTTTAATTGAAATGAGGTCAGATGTAATGCTGGCCTAATCATATCTTGTTAAGCTCAAATCTATGTATTTTCCAAGCACTCAGGGCATTATTGAGAATCAGCCTAAGCTGTGTCACAAGAAGTGCATCTTAAGAATCCCATCTTTATAAATATTTCAAGTGTCTGTTACAAAAACAAACATAATAGTAGCAATGGCTTTTCTCTTTATCTGACTAACTGTACTTGGGAATATGTCAGCATTTTCCCACCTAAAATGGTCACCAATAGGTGGTGCTAACTATTTCCAAATTCAATAGAAGATTCCTCCTGTTTGTTCCTCGAGCAAATTCTCCTGCCTGCCTCATCTTCCTGGCAAATCTTCCTCAAAGCCTGTTCTTGATAAATATGCAATTCCCAACAGATTAATCTCATCTTTTCATAATCCTTCTTTGCTGCTATGACCTTTAGTCACTCTTTTGTGCTACTCTTTTGGTTTTCCCCATGCTCCAGTTGGTTGCAGCCAACTGTCAAGCAGGAACTTCTGGGAATGTGATTCCCATGCCCATAGCTTTGGCTGCACTCCTGAAGAGCTTACCTTTGTCTTTGTTCAAAGTTCTTTGATCTCAACTGTATTTTTCCATTCTTTCTGGAAATTGATTTTAACATGGCTCCAAAACAAATAAATCATTTTCACTCAAACTCACCTTTAATACAAGTTTTTAAAAATTCTGCTTTTGAAAGCAAATGGGAAAATTTAAAGAAAGGAAAAGGTCACATAAATATAAAGCAAAGTCAGCCTGAAGCTCTGCCAGGGGAGGTTCAGGTTGGATATTCAGAAGCACTTCCTCGCAGAAAGGGTTATAAAACACTGGAATGGACTGGCCACGGAGGTGGTGGAGTCACCGTCCCTGGAGGTGTTTAAGAAAAGACTGGATGTCACACTTAGTGGCATGGTTTAGCTGAGTGGTGGTGGTAGGCCATAGGCTCGACTCGATGAGCTCAGACGTCTTTTCCAGCCTTAATTATTCTATGAAATGGCACAGAATAACTCCGGTGACTTCAGCCTTTTATCTTAAGCAAGGATATTCTTTTAGCTCATTGTTTCAGAATTCAAACTGATAGGTTCTTTCTGTTTTCAGTGGCTATGGTTCAGAGCAATATTCCATTACTTCAACTAGCAGATACTGTAGTGCTAATTCTCCTGAAGCAAGTCATGTCATTAGATTTGCACTGATGGGGAGAAGCAGGTTCGTCACTATCCAGCTCTCAGTATTGCAGAGCATGTTGTCCCGAGCCCTGTGCAGGAGCCAAGTGCCAGCGACTGCTGGGCCACAGAGGGACTGCTTGAGCCAGCAAAGATCAGCGGAGATCAGCAGAGGTCAGCTTGCCTCCTCTTGTAGCTGTGATACTCAGGGTTCCATTTGCATTAGTAAAGGCTTTGCAAGGCCCGTGCTTGCTGGTGCTGGCTATAACAAGCAGTAGACTTAGCACTGAGGATACGCTAACAGGGGTGTTTCTGAGTTGCATCTAAGAACCCGGGTCTGGAGTAGGGCTTAACCTGTAAGAGGAGGAAAGCTGCCATCTCCAGCCTCCTGTGGTACAGTACAGCCAGTCCGCACCACTCAGCTCCCTCTTGATTCCTGCTGGAGGGCACATCTCTCA
>WEIS01060828.1:0-11548 GCA_013389965.1 Todus mexicanus | reverse complement strand
GCTGGGCCGCGCCCGCCTGGGCCGCGCCGGGCCCGAGCCTCGGCTCTGCGGAAACGCCGCCCGGGCACTGCCGGGCCCGGAGCTGCGGAGAGGGAGGGCAGAGGAGGGGAGGGGAGGGGAGCGGCGCCGGGCGGAGCGCGACTGCAACTTCATCCCGGGGGGGGTTTCAGCTCCGACCGCTGGCGGAGAGCTCGGGGGTTGGGGCTGCTGGAGCTGCGGGTGCGGCCCGGCAGCGCTGCCCGGCACCCGGAGCTCCTTCGGGCGCCTCTGGACTGCTCCAGTTGTGTTCGGGGCTAAAAAAAACCACCCAAAAACTTACTCCGAAAGCTTGCAGAGTTGAAATTATTACGGAGACTCAGGGCAAAGTATTGTCCCCGGTCAAAAAAAAGCCGTAAGTGCTTTGATATCCATCTGAGACTGTCTCTGTGAGGTGTCTGGGACGGGGTTTGTTTGTTTTCAGTTGCTGCCTCATATCCAGCTTTTGTTTCTCTGCCGGTGCAGTTCACCTGTTTGTGGCAGGGAACCCTTCAGCACCAGTGGTTCCCACCCACTCTTTCTGTGAGGCAGAATTCAGAGAAAACAGAATCCTAAAACCTGCCTAGGGAATGTTAGGTTCGGTGGTGCTTGGTATTTTTCCTAGAGGTTAGATTAGGTGACAGTTCCGCTGTCTGTGTGATTTTAAAACAGTACGCTTCTTCTAAAAGCAAACTCCTATAACCCTCTTTTTATCTCGGAAATCTCAAAAGTTAGTTTTACTTGTCCTAAATGTTGTTTCTAACTCAAAATGTTAGATTCTCCAATGGCTTTATTTTGGGCTATTTTTTTTTCAGTAGGGAAATCTGAAGTCTCCCCCTCCCTGATAAGACCGTGAAAATATTTATGTTCTGTTGAAGGCTCTTCTGATCCGTTTGTGTGCCCCCCTCCTGCCCTGCCGTGGCCTAACCCAGGGGTCCAGCCACACAGCACTGTCATTTCTGTTTCAGATACACAGACTAATCCTGCCTCTGATGTGGACCAAGGTTGTGTGTTTAAAAAAAGAAAAATTGCCATTAGCCTTATTTCATTTTAATTAGTTCACTGGAACGCTTAACGGCGTATTCAGCATGAATGCCTAACATAAATTAATCTTAATGGGCGATTTGTATCATTTAACGCTGGAATATGTGGGGCTTTGGAAAAAATAATTTCTCAAGACATAAATGCACCTTCACACAAGGGGCAAATAGAAATCCAGTCACAGAGCTAAGCTGAGCAGCTCTCCTGTTTTCCTTCCTAGCTCACCAAACTCACACGCCTGGCCGAGTGCCACAGCGACTGAGCGCCAGAGGCAGGGAGTTCTCTGAGCCAGGAATTGACAGTAAAAACGTCCTAAATGATCTTAACTGCCACCAGGATGTAGGACCAGTGATGGCTCTTCAGATAAACAAATTCCAAATAAAACCAATTTGATAGTTTGGAGGGGCTTGGAAATATCATTGTCTTTACACTTTCTTTTTTTAATGGTAACTTGTGGTTTTCTGACTGATTCCACTTCATCTTTTTCTCTCAACATGTTTGTGTTGCCCTAAACCCTCTTGGCTCTTCTTTACGCCGTTTCTGTGGTCCAGGCTCGTCTTTATGCCATTTCTGTGGTCCACTCCACCCTAGAAATTTCTGACCCTGACTGCTACCTTCTCACTAGCCTATTCTATCTTCTCATTCAGTCTCTGTAACATTTTATTCTCCGCTGCTGTGATACCATTAGGTTCTTTCCAAGTCTCCCCTCTAAACTCTAACCTGGCTCGTGTGTTGTTCTACATGTTTGGCCTCTCACGTACCACTCTGTTTTCTTACCATTTGTCTTCAAATGCAGTTTAGCTGAGGTGGAGGAGAAGTTGAATCAGTGCATTTGAGGAAGTCAGCCTGTCGATAAAGACAGGCCAGCGTGCCCTTTAAAGCCTGAATTGATCTGTGATGAGTCTGTCCTAGTAAACAAGTGCTAAGGGTGAAACCCTATGATACAGACAAGTGCTGCGCACAATAAGTGTGCCAGATGACTGCTTCCCTCCCAGGGATACCAGCTGTGCAGTGCCTGCTGAAAATCCTCTGCTCCTTGCCTGTTGGTGTGGTTCCTCTCCCACAGCACTGGGCCCTGGATCAAGAGCTAGGTAGCTAAGTAGAAAGAGGTCGTCGATTAGTTGCTTATTGCATTTGGGATCGTCTCAAAAATAAGTGTAAATGTTGCAAAAACCTGTCTCCGGTACAATGCTTGAGTTATTGTTTCCTTTAAGCTGTTTTACACCACTTTTGAATGTCCAAATGCTTTCTGGCCTTGATAGGATCTTGTGTTCTCACCGCATTCTGAGCTACCAAAAGCATAACTGGAGTTGGTAGAGCAGCTCTAGTCCGTCCATCCTCTCTTCTCTCCTTTTCCTATCACTGTGTTTTCACTTGAGAAGGGCATTTGAGACAGTAAAGAACTCGGATATCCACAGACCATCTTTTAATTAAGGTATTTGCCATCCACTGTTGCATACACACAGCTCACAGCCAGTCCTTCCTAAGTGAATCATCTAATTAAACTAATCAGAACAAGGTTCACTGTCTTTCTGTGACCAGCCTTTATGACCAAGGTCCCTAGGAGAAGGAACAGATGGAGAGTCACTAGTGTACCCAGTAAAATTGGGCAGTACACTCACAGCAGTTGTGAGGTCTTTCTTTCCTCAAGCTCCGACAGTCGTGGGGGTTTTGTTTGCTTTTAAACTGTTCTTTTAATCAGAATTCAATCTCTTCACCCAGTTAATTAGTGGTGCTTTGCAACAATAAATAGTTCTGTCTTGCTTGACCAGGTACAGGCTGATTGAACTGTCACATTTGGAGCAGATTGGTTGTGCAGATGTGTCCAAAGTGATTCCTCCTCATCTTCACAGTTCTGAGGAAGGTTGTCTTTTCATCTGTCAGTGGTTTGAAAGCACTAGCAGCTCTTCAAGTACCGGTTATCTCTGTTTGCATTCTTTGCTAACTTTTCATTTTTCTCATATTTTACACCTGGAGGTTCTTTGTTCTTCACCCTCTCTCTGTCTTTTGTAATGGTGTGAGATGAGAAGGCCGGCTCACTGTAGCATCTTGACTTGGTACTGACAGAGTGAATTGGCTCCTTTTTTTTGAACCTCAATCCAAAAGCTGTTTGGAAAGGCTGGGTTCCATGTAAACCACAGCAGAGCTAGGCTTCTGCGCTTGAAATTGAAAGTCTTGTTGGGAAGATTTTAAATTATACTGTGGAATGTTGACAGATGAGAATGAGCATGCAGTTTGGGATAAAGAAACTATTAGAAGTAAGAATACAGCCTTCAGAAAGTTCAAGTCATGAAGTTGACCAGAAAAGTAAATAAGAACGTGAACGCTGGCAAGTCAAATAAAAAATATAAGGGCCCGCCAGAAAGACTCTGAGCACCATCATACTAATAGAAAAAAAAATTATTTTCCAAGTACATCAGAAGCAAGGAAAGTGCTGGAGTCTGGAGGGCTAGTGGATGATGAAGAAGTGAAAGAAATATTTGACGATGAATCCATCGGTAGAAAGTTGAATGACTTATGTGGATTCCTGTTTACTGTAGAGGAGTCCAGCGAGGTCCCTATGCCAGAAGTTCTCTTTGTGGGGAACAGGACGCATTGGAAGATCTGTCTCCGCGTGAAGTGTCAGCAAAGAAGTTTTTAGAGCAAAGTGATACATACAGTTTCAAGACCAGATGGTGCTTGCCCAAAGGAAACTCGAGCCTTAAATGACCAAATTATTAATTACAGTATGTAACTTCTCACTGAATACCTTGAAGCCAGAGAAAGAGCAACGGCTTACATGGTAGCAGTTCTTAAAGATAGTTCAGCAGGATATCACAGAGTTCAATGCCTTTCTTAAAAATAAATTATAAAAAAATAATAACCAGGTGGACCAACAGCTCACAGTGGGAGAAAGTCAGTGTGGTCTTTGCAAAGGAAGCAGTGCTGCTTACATCTACTGGAGCTTTTGAATGACTCGCCAAGCACAGAGGAGGGAAGTTTGGAAACAGAGGAGGTATGGGATATGCGTTAGACCTGTGCTGCTCAGCACACTCATAAGGGCTCTGGTGAGAAGGGGGTTGAGTAGTAAGGGAAGAAAAGACCAGAGCTGACTAGGAAGGATTGCAGTTCGTCATCTGACACTGAATTACTGGCAGCAAAATGTCAGATGAATTTTTTTCCAGACAAAGTTGGTGAGGGAAAATCTTAGTTTGTTTATGCACTGATGGGATGAAAGTTAATTATTGCCACTTAGGAGGAAGAGCTTGTCATAATTCTGTGAAAATGTGAGTTTGATGTTCAACAGTGATCATATGAGCATATGTGAGGGGCTTTGGGGAGAGGAATAAAGCAAACAGGAGAGCATCTTGGCTCTGCGTTCTCAGCACGCTGATAACTGTGGGTTTGCACGGAGGAAGATGGGACTTTGAGATACAGTGCAACTGGAAAAGCGAAGAAGAGGATGAGAAGAATGATCAGAGATAAGGAATGGGTGCCGTACAAGGGATGCTTAAAAAGATTTGACCCTTTCAGCCTGACAAAGCTGTAAGTGAACACAGTCTGGTCTCGATGAGAACCAATGGTGCCTTTCCTGCAGTCTGTACTGAAACTGCAGAATGCAGCACCGCAAAGTGCTTTGAATGGCAGAGATTTGTGTGGCTTCAGAGTCAAACAGAGGAAATCACAGAAGGAAATGCTATCAAATGGGCTGTTGAGCACAAAATTAAAAAAACCCCTAAGAATACTCCCAAGCTGGAAAGTGAGAAAATACATTTGCAAAGGTGTTAATGCATTTGCTGCTTCTTTTACTCCGAGATGCTTGCGTGTGTCAGGCAGGGTACTGCCCTCGGTGGTTTTTTGATTTGAACCAGTACAGTCTCAACAGATGTCTTGTGGTGGGAGAAGGGACACAGGTTCGAATGTTAGCTAGGGGTACAGAAAGGTGGTTGTCTGGAAGAACTTGTGTTAGTTTCTCCTGTCCATAGGTGCTGCTGCTGCCAGCTCCGGGCAGCGGTGGGTGCCGAAGGACAGAGCCATCTCACCCAAGCAAAAGCTGCCTTATTCAGCGTGTGGGTGCCCCATATCCTGTTTGACATGCTGGAGGTGTCAGGGAAGAGAAGATACTCAGCAAAATACAGGCACAAATGCCAAGTGTTTTGTAGATTGCACCCGCGTGGAAATCCACAGATCTACTATAATTACCTCAATATTAAGCCCTAATCTCATTTTGTGCGAAGTAATCTTGGGACTCAGTATTGCATAAGAGAAGTGCTCTCGTAAGTCATCGTACCTACAGATAACAAAGATCTAGGCAGTAAGGGCAAAGTAACAAGAATGTTAAGTGAAGGAGGAAGGACAGCAGGGGTAGCCACAGACCTCGAGGACAAAACACCGCTTTCTGCCCCCAGAATCCCAGCTTTGCCTTTGACTTTGGAGAGGGACTTGTCATGGTGGAGTAAGGCAGGGGAGAAATGCTGGAATTAGTTTTCTTCCCTGGGTTCTGAAATGGTGTTAATTTACTAATTCTGTAGAAATAGAGAGGTGAACGACACAGGGGTGAACTGCGCAGATACTTGAGGACAAAAAAACCTCATCCTACACCAGGAGGCCCTTGCTAAGTTTGGTGTTTGCAAAACAGGATGCATGGTGACAATGTTAGGGCAGAGAGCTTTGCTTGCACATATTGCTGGTTTAGTTCTAACAATTTTGGCTTAAACAGGCCTAAATGTGTTTCAGGAACCTCCTTTTGCACTATTTTCCCCCTATTCAGTGCTGGAAGCAAATTAAATAACCTGACTTGGAAAGGAAATGAAGGCATCTGTTTTGTTTGCACTTCAAAAACAATGCAAGAAAGCCCTACAGATGGAATAGGAGAAAAGTCGAAACTGAAAGTACAAAATACAAAACAGAAGCCTAAAAGCATGAAAAAACAACTGGGAGAAAAAAGGAGCTCAAAGAGAAACCTATGACTAAGAAATTATGGATCTAAAAAGTTGAAATGTGGTCGAAACAACGAAACCTTGCTTCATGCCCTGCTGGGAGGCCTGCCTGCCTTTGCTTTGAACCTGGCTCATCCCGTGGGCCCTCGGCCTTCTTTTAAAGACTGAACACCCAGGCCCCAGCTTTCCTCAACTCGCTGCTGCTTAGGATCTTAGGCAAGTGTCTGTGGTCATTCTCTTCCTTGACCGCATCTCTTCCAGATTGTCTTTTTCCCAGCTCTGCCATAGCTGTTCTTCGTATGGCTGAAGTTCTCCAGTTTAATCATCTGTGTTGCTCTGCTCTGAGTCATTTCCAGTTCCTTTACACCCTTTGGACATGGGGAGGATCACAGCTGCACACAGAGTTGAAAGATGCACACGTGGATTCCTAGATCAGTTTAATGGTTTCTAGTTTGTTCATTTTTATCTAGTTCTTAATACTGGATTTTTATGTTTGGGTTGGTTTTGGGTTTTTAGCTCTTCAGAGTGTTGAGCTTATATTTTAAGGGAATTAACTATATAGCCCTAAAATATTGCTCTTGAGTAGCAATGTTCAGCTCCCAGCCTATCATTTCATATGGGAAGTTGAATCTAGTTTTTAGTTTTTACTTTGTGTATCACTTCACATTTATCTATTTCAAATTTTATTGCCCAGGCACAGCGTCTCTTAGAGTTCTGAAATTCATCACAGTAAGCCCTGGCCTTTATTACCTGAACATCTTGGCAGCACTAGTAAACTTTGTTGTGTTGCTATTTTTCCTTGTTTTTTCAGGTCATTTAGCAGTGTCGAGCTGTGCAGGTTCCATTGGTGGTCTTCTGTGAAAGCTGAGCATTTCTTTCTGTCTGATTCCCTATCTTTCGCCCACTATTTATTCATACCCAGGGAACTTCCCTATAACCGGATAGTTTGATTTTCTCTTAAAATACAATTTAAAAAGTTGAATGGTATTGCACATTTAGTCTGACTAGACTTGGTAACTGACACTTCTGTTTTAATATATATAGCTCAGCTCTGAAGATCTCTGGCCTGAGAATGAAGGGGGTTCATCTAATTTTCTTTTCCAGAAAGCTCGTTACATAGTGCAGCAGTTTAAGGAATTTGAAAGAATGCTAATATCCAGTAATAATAAAGAGAAGTAGGACAACCTTAATGATTATAATCCCATCAGACTAAGACATCAATCCCAGGTACAATAATGGAATAAGTAACAAAGCGTTCAGGAAAGAATTAAGGCAGTGTCACTCAACCTGGACTGGGGGAAATAGAAACAATTAGTGTTAATTGTTTCAGTTTGGTTCTTAAGTACAGGTGTTCATCTTAGCCTTCGGTTAGCGCTTGACAGTAATTGCACGTCATTTTACTGAGAAGCTGAGCCAGTACAAAATCAATATGGTTGATATTAAATTTAGCAGAAAGAGGACAGCTTCCAAAGGCAAGTGGAGACTCAAGCCAATCTGTGTCTACTGAGAACAGGAAGAAGTTAGCTCTTGGGCTGTATTTCTTACCAGTCACCTGGAAGAAACAAAATACCCGTATGAAGAAATTTGCAGAGGTCAAATAAATGAGGAAGTGAGAAATAAAACCTCACAGCTAATGCATAAAATGTAACTAACTGCTGGAGCAAGAAGCATGGGAGGGGATTCTCTGTTATCGCCTGTTACAGTCAGAATAGTCTGCACTTGAGTTACTGCAAGGAGTGAAATGTGTGCCGGGGAATGACCAAGGTGCAGCTTGTTTGCACTTGAAACGCAGCTCAGGGTGTGGTTCTGTGATAGGGCCTGACTGGCTATAACAGCACACCCTTGTCAAAACAGTGGTCTCCCTCTGGGCTTTGGCTCCTCGGGCTGGTGCTGCAGCAGCCGCTGTGTCTTTGGGGCTGTGATGGACAATGTGGGATAGGGAGGTACACGGTGCTCTGCTGCTGGGCTTCCAAAGGCCCTCCTGGCTGAAGCACTTCACAGTGACACCTCGACCATGTTGTTACTCCCTGTGTTAGGAGCAGCCAGCCGATAGATCAGCCAGTTGCTACTGTCAAAGGTGTAAAGATACTAAAAATAAACCCCAAGCAATTCTATGCTGAGGTGCCTCATTCTGGAAGACCTGTTAGGTGAGCAGCAGAAGAGAGAGGTAAACTGTTCACTTTCTTTCTATTTTGGAATTGGGAGGCAGTAAAAGAAACTAAAAGGGACAATCTTGAATTTGAAGGAAGCGTCTTTACACACAATGTGTAATTAAGCTGTGGGAACTCCCTCCAACAGGATGTTTGTTGTGAGCACTGGAAGTTTACATGGGTTCAAAGGGAGTCTGGACAAGCTCATGGAAGAGAAATCTGTTTGAGGTTATCAAATTCATGGGAACCACGTCTGACCCAAGAAGCTCCTGAGATGAAATGGTTGGAGGCTGGAGAGCATGGAGGGAGAACCTTCTGGTTCCTTTTTCCTTTTCTGCAGGAATCCAATCCTAAGCTGATCCTGAATGCCAGGTGCTGAGGTGGAGAGACTAAGACAAAGGCTAATCTGTGAGTCCCTAGATGTAGGAAGTATAAGTTTAGCTTGCAGGGACAGTTTGGTCCCCTGGTCAGTGTTTGTGCTGGAGCTGCTTGCAGGACACAGTTCTGGATGTAGAGATTTGCACAGGTCATGGCTTGGGCATTTTGGCAAAAGATAGTCCATGTGTTCCTGGGAGTGTTTGATTGCGCTGAGGCATCATTCCTGTAAAGCTCGGACAAGTGGGCTGTACAGAGAAGGGGAGCAAAGCAAAATGTTTTGTTCTTTCCTATGTTGGTTAGAAATCAAGTTTATGAGAATCCAAAGCAATTTTCTTCTCTGAGAGTCAGGTGAGCTGTATGTTGCCATCTGGGATTTATACTGAAGAGGAAAGCAAGGGCAAAGGCTGTAATTCGATAGGATGAATCCAGCTTTGAGACTTCATGTGATGTCTCAGATTAGACGTGCTATGTCCGCATGACACACAACACGGATCTAGTACTGGCTGCCGATTCAGGTTTCCTCAAAACTTTGCGCTAGCAGGCTTCATACTGGATGAGGAATCTCCTGCCCTATCGCAGCCATCCTAGAGGCAGCATAAAGACACCGTGTGCTTAACTGGAAAGCATTGTATGCCTGTGCTTATTAAACACCAATTTTATACTTTTGGATAACTCCTAATGACTGTATAAAACTCATCAGTCATTAAGGGTTCACCAGGGCTGGCACTGAACCAATGTTGTTAAGACCTAATGCAGTTAAGCTGGCCCTGCTCCCCGTTCTGGCAATGTGGGACAAAGAGGCTTGAGCTGGTTATTTGTGGAGTTAGCTGAGACCTGGTGAGGTTTATTAGCTGGGGCTGTAATGCAGCTATACTGCTCCCAATTTAAAGCTGGCTCTGGAAATGCACAGCTATGTTTGCAAAGCACTTTTTCCAAACTAGTAAAACTTGCCCGACTTGAGCATGGTTAACAGAGAGTCTGACTAAACTGCTAGCAGAAAGCTGAGCGCTCTGCTTGCGCTGTCTGAGGACCTTCCTGAAGGACCCACGTCCTGTATTTTAATCCTGTTGGATACTACGCTGACCTTCTGTGTCCGTGTTTCGATTGTACAATTGAGTATTATACAATCATTAAGAATTGTCCAAAAGTACAAACTTACAATAGAAAATTTCTCTTTCACTGTGGATTACATTTAATGGGCTTTGCCAGCTCTGGGACTCTTTTCAAGTGTTCAATTTCATATGGAACCCTCCAAAAAAACCCCAGCAGATAGCTTGTTCTTACCAACTGCTCCCACATAGCGCCATAGTTGGAAATAGGCCTCTTCTGCGGTACTGTCAAACTGCTTTGGGTGCTGGGTGCTGTAAGGAATATATATATAGTTGTTTCCCAAAGGCCTTGTTAGCAGAGCTTTAAATAATGCAGCTTATCAGTTGCAGTGCCAGTGTCCACAGGCAAATTTGCACAGAATTAAGTAAATTTCAGTTATTGAAATTAGCTCTGTTGGCTGTCTCCTTTATAGTGGTGGCTGCTTCATGTTTTCTTCGTTTGAATTCCAATGGCTTGTAAGCTGTATTTCTACCCCTCTACTACTTGATTTCAAGTTGTACTTGATACCAAACAAGTGTGATTACTCTGAGCATGGGGTTCTTCTGGCTTTATTTTCACTGTAGCTGTACAGATGAGTGTTTATCCTGGACATCTTCAGAAGGAAAGACAGAAAATAAGTGGTCACTTGCAGCATATTTTGATGTATGTAGTTCTTACCAGTTCTTACCCTGTAGCAGAAGCATGGGTTGTATCTAACTCCTTTATGTGCCTGAATTGCCTTTCTTCTTTATTTTTTCTTACTCTGTAATCCCAAGGCTGTTTGTTACCCGTTTTGCAACTTCTGTAAGAGGTGAATTGGGGTCACGGTTTCCTTTGCTTCACAATTACTGNTGAATTGGGGTCACGGTTTCCTTTGCTTCACAATTACTGCTGTTGAAGAGTGTGGCCATCCTCTAAGGGTTATGTGGAAAAAAACCCCCCATGATAGCCCACATAGGCTTACGTATGGTCAAAGGAGCTGATTTAAGGTAGCAGGGATAGCATTTCAACAGCAAACTGCAGTGCTCCTGACATTTATTCATACATACTTTCACTAATGGAAAGCATGGTGGAGACAAAGAATTACTAAGTGTATAGTTGCTGACATTTTCCACTGGCACTTCAGTGGAGAAAAGGTTGAGACACTTGCCTCCTGTTGGCAATTAAACAGCTGGGAGATGCAGGAATCCTGGATTCTGCTCTAGAGGAGGGTGAATTTGAGCGGTTACACCCTTCTGCCCTCCTTCTCCTGGCTCCATGCTCTGCTCGTGGTCTTTGGACCATTTCTCCGATCCAAATGCTCCGTATTCAATCTCAGTTTCTTTGCTGTGTGCAGCTGCCCTAAAAGCAGAACTATTTGCTTTGGGGCTGATCTGCTTTCTGCTCTAAACTGTTTTGGTAGTTCTCAGTTTTGATGCCAGACCTTGCTAAACAGCCAGAAGAAAACTGTGGGAAAAGCCTGCTAATTCATGTCATCTTCATCACTGGAGTCATTGGGGAAACTCATTCCTCCTATTCCTCCTTAAACTCGAGCAAAAGTGAGTACATTTTAAGAGTAAATTCAGGTCCTGGTGCAGAGGCAGTTCTCCCCAGTGGTAGGTAGAGGGCAGGGCTTGACTAGTCGGGGTAGGGGGACACTTGGGTATCTACTGGTCCCTCAGACTTGCTCTTGTTCCTCCTGATGGCTCAGGGAAGAGTTGACTGAATAAAGGGGGAAATGAAGCAAGTGAGAAGAGTGCCAGGCCATAATTCTCTCGATAGCAAACTGTTCAAGTGCTGCATGTGGAGGAGTCAGCAGCACAGCAGTCTTCACAAGATTTCAAAACCCTTGCTTTCCAACATTTTGGTTTTAAGGACTTCAGTAACATTAAGTGGAAAGAATTTGAACGATGTTTCACCCTCAGCATCAGAAACATCATTAATGGTCCTGCTGAACTACATCTGCTGAATTCTTGC
>WEIS01060820.1:0-12431 GCA_013389965.1 Todus mexicanus | reverse complement strand
GGACAAGAGAAAACAGACTCAAGATACATCAGGAGAGGTTTAGGTTGGACATTAGGGAATGATGTCTTCTTCGCAAGGGTTGCCCAGGCCTGGCCCAGGCTGTCCAGGGCAGGGGTGGAGTCCCCCTGATCCCTGGAGGGGTTTCCAAGCCCTGGAGATGTGGTGCTGAGGGACACGGGGCAGTGGTGCCCTGGCAGGGATGGGGGAATGGGTGGACTGAATGATCTATAAGGTCTTTTCCAACCACAGGATTCTGTGATTCTCTGAGTTACATCTCTGATAAGAACACAAAGGAGCACTAGACAAAGAGCAAGTAAAAACAGGTGCATCAACACGAGCAACTTAGAGCTGCTTCTTTTTTGGTACAAAGTTGTCTTGTGTTTACCCTCGTAGCCTTGCAGCGTTTTTGACGGGTTTTAAGGGATATTTAAATGCTTAAAAATACTTGCAATGTACTCACTTGCACTTCTGAGAGAGGATTTAACGTGGAATTGTATCTCTAGCTGCTCTAAACTCCAGCTTGTTATGCCAATCTCTTCATTCTTGAGCTAGTATGTAACAACTAGTATGTTTTTTAAGAAACACAGATTGACTCCCTCTTACCATTTGGCATGTAAATGTATTTCCATCGCCCAAGATTCTGAGGAACCTTCTCTTACCTGCATTAGGATCTTTCACTACAATGTCAGAAATCTCGAAGAGCTTGAGAGGCAGGGGCATCTTTCGGTTAGCAGCAATGGTTTTCAGTAGCCCGGGAAGGAGGGTTGTACGTGCCACCTGCAGGACAAACAGCGAGGCTGCAAGTGAAATACTTCCCCAAAGAGCTAATAATGGTCCTTTGCTTCGTATTTTTTACTTTTGCTTATTTGCGACAAGAGTTGAAAAGTTGCCGGGTGCAAATACTGCCCTTATTTCTTATATTATAGAATTATCCGTCTGCTCTCAGCATGTTCTTGACACCGCGTTTTCTGACAGTGAGTGTACATGAACTGGTATCGTTTCACGGATGCTTTATGTATCATCTGTGACAAGATTGCTCTCAGAATTCGGCCTGAATTCTCTCACCTGAAACTCGGCGGTTTTGGGGTTTGCTATGCGCACGGCATTCGTCGCAGAGATATCCGCCCCGAGTTTATCTGCCACGTCTTCTTGAGAACACTGAGAGAGGAGAGACGAAAAACCACCAAGGTCAAGCAGTTAAAATAAGACAGTTAAGCCAGTGGTGAAACCCGATATTGAGAATGAACGGTGCAATTGTAGCACGTGTTCCGAAGCCCCGCAATGGGTGATCTCATGTGCAATACTCAATGAAAATTAAGCCCCAGTCTCAAGACTACGTGGACAAACTGGTTTATCTACAAATGTTAATTACTAACTAAAATAAAGGTAGTTTAAACAAAAATAAAGGCAAGTGTTTCTTAAGGCTTCGGTCGTGGATTGCTGGCATCTGTTTTAAAACCACAGGCTCAGATTCTGCCCTGATTCACAGTGGGTATTTTATTCTGAAAAAAAAGCTCTTGGAAAGGGACCGGTACCTCAACTTTCTCACAAAGAAAATGATCCCTTGAGGGCTATGCTCAGAAAGTCAAGTGCTGCTATGAAATATAGGTCAGATGGCCAAGCCTCCAATTTTCACAGCTCCGTAGGATTCTCACAGTTCATTGGTTTGGAGTTGGGCGTTTTTTGGAGTTGGAGGATTTTAGAAACCCTTATTCCCCAGGTATATTTTTCAGCCGGTCCGTAAAGCAACGCACACGCGCCTTATCAGGCTCCAACGATGTCTGTGCACATACAGCAACAGATGATCCACGCTACAGATTTCCAGAATTTATAGCTTTATTAATGTAGTAAAGAAACCAAGAGCAGCCTAGGCATGTAATTGAGGATTTGCTTGGACGCTGCAGTTGCTTTGCGCTGGCAGCACTCGGAAAAGCGTCTTGATGCCAGCTGAAAAAGTGGATTAGGGAATAATAATAATAAAAAAAAAAGAAATCTTAAATGAATTATGACCTTAGGAGGAGAATAGTGTGTTAAACACTTTTCAGACGTGTATTTAAACTCCAGCATGTTCCTGTGATTTCACTACATGTGTTTTGGCTTCACTGGAGCGACGTTGTTGTGAACGAGTGGAATTTGGGGCTCAAACTCAGAAATACGCACAAACACATAAGCAGTGTTTGCCACGTAACGTTGGGCTACAGAATATTGTCGCATCAATAATCACGGAATCAGCTTGGTTATCTAATGCAAGGAATCATGGGCAAGTGACAATACTAAAGAGAGACAAATAGCAGCAGGGGAATCTAGAAACTGTAGCAATAGCCACCAGAAAGTACTAACTTCTTATGTTTGTTTTCTGGATTATCAAACTACGATAAATTTCACATGTGGTGATCAAAGTCTGGAGAGAGATGTGCTGCCTTACAATCTCGCCCTATCAAGTGAAACTAAACCCAGTACTTCAGCAGCTATTTTCACCTCTCTGTTTTGAACTACGTGCCACGTGAGCAGGGACTCGTTCAATTCCTCTGACCTACAAAGTCACAAAATATTATACTATCATTCCAAAGCCCTAGGAAACAGCCACCTGCCAAAGCTGCGACGGATAATACTGGGATACTTCTCCAACAGCATATCCTCAGACCATCCTCTGCAGTTTTGTTTGCGTCGCTGTTCCAACACACAACTAAGAAAAACCAGGAAACAAATATAATATACCAGGGCAAAAGTGAGTGCTTCGGTGAATCCAGCAGCTGCCAAGTCCAGCCTCAGAAGTTCTGTGAGCTTATTGAGGGGGAGCTAAAAGGAAACAAAAAAAGTGTTCAGCTTCCATCTAAGCCCATTTTTCTATTCTTTCCCGAGGGGATTCTGCCCATTACATTACAGTGAACTCACTAGGGGGGTACCAGGCTTGTGTGCTTCAAATTTTCGAAAGCATCAGCCAGCTGCCTTTGGGCTTGCCTCAGGAAATGAATCTTCCAATTAGAGATTTAATACGGGCTCCCTACTTAAACCCTGCCTTTTTTCAAGTACCAGCAACCGCTGCTCTCGGACTTACTCAAATCAGCGGGGCATCTGTTTTGTATCCTACCCATGGTAAATACTTCTCAAGGCAAAGCATGTCAAAATATTTAATTCCTAGGTTCTGTTTTCCCCAGAGCCGTTCTGGCATGCACTAGTCGTTTACTCACAACAGAGCGTTCATTTGAAGGGGCAATCTTACTTGATTAGCTATGGTGTACGTTTTCGGAATAGTCATCTGAATGTTGTTATAACCGTAAGCGATTGCTGCGTCCTCTATGATATCACACGCGTGGATAACGTCCGAGCGGGTAGGAGGGATTTCGATCTCTAGCTGGTTCCCGTTCCCTGTGACGTGTGACTTCAAACACATCCTAGTCAGCAGCTTCGCAAGGCTCGATGGAGTTTCACTGAAACAAAACCAGAGGGTAGTAATTTAGGGATCTCGCTTGGCTTTTTCAAGTAATCTGGGATTCTGCTGCATTGCTTTCTAGCCTGGAGGATCTCCAAGTGCTTTATGGACTGTACGTGGGCTTAGCATCCCAGCAGAATCAGCTCGGATTCTGACTCGAGACTGTTTTCTTTGCCTCATAACACTCCTGTGAGGCCATGAAGAATCACTCCCTTTCCCTGAACACAGGGGAAGAGGTCTTAGAGTTATCTAATTACCCAAGATAACCCCCTGGTTTTTGATCAATTTAAAAAAAAAAAAGATCATGCAGTGTAAACACTTTGAAAGCAATGCAATGTTTTCTAGGAGCTTTTTCATGATGAATGAAAACTACATTTTTGTTTTACAGTACCATACCTGATTCCTAGTTTCTTGTTAATGAGCTCAGCTCTCACCTTCTCTTTTCGGTAAGCCAGTTCCTAAAGAGAAAGACAAAGCTTTTGAGCCTACGCAGTGCCTGCCATTTCTACATAAAAGGATTCAGTTTTGACATCTTAATAATCTAGTTTCTCTAATTAAGATTCTAAAATGACATCCACAGACAAGTGTGGAATATTAGGCTAAACTTAATAATTTAAGATACCAGAATTCTTGAAAACATAGCACAGTCCGTGAAGCAAAAACCGTTCTCGGTTAAGCCAGAAGGTTGAAGGCAGCGTGAAATCACCGTTACTGAAACTTCGGATAATTTCTGATACATGCAAGTAACAGAGCTGCTGAAAGTTTCTTTCATCCTAAGGCAAAGCCCTAAAGCAGTGAGCGGTCATGCCTGAGATCTCATGGTCTAGCGCAGATCAAATGACTTTCGGGAGGAAAAGGAAAGAAAACTTTCTCGTTTGGTATTGGCACAGAAGTATCTACCCATGTTTTACTTAGAAAGTTTGCAGCGTAGTTAAGAAAGTTACTTTGGATGTGTTTATGGAGGTGTTTCTCAATTTCTGGATATACAAAGCCTTGAGAACCTTAGCATCTAAAACCAGGGATTTTTTGCTTTGTTTTATCTCAGCAAGCTACTCTGCTTGCTGCAGAGATTTGCGTTGCTGGGTATTTGTTCAGGTTCCTAGGTCCTTCCTCTGTTGATTAAAGCTTGACATTGCTAAAAGAAAAAGCTAAAATACCACTAGAAAAACTCTCTGTAAAAATAAGTTTATTTCTCTCTAACCAGTTTGTACTTGCTTCATATATCTGATTTGATGAACTCAGACAGATCTGTGCCTGTCTCCGGTTACTGTCAGCAAACAGGAGGAATTGCTTGCTTTATACTTATTAGGAGAACAAAAAAGTAGGGCTCTGTTACTGCAGAGAGGTCTGCAAGCAGGCAAACCAGCACTTGAAGTCCCCATCCTGCCTTATGGACCTTGGTAGAGTTGGAGTCTATAAAGTGAAAAGACTGAAAAATCCAGTGTTCCAGGGTTATTTTAACTGAAGGGCTTGAAAGCTTCCAGATCTGATAAGTAAGTTACGCTGAGGCTGATTTCAGTTGCCCACTGGCTTAAGGCTGAAGGACGTTTTCCTGCGTTGGTTTTTCCTGATTTGGGACACGCAGGTTTTAAAGGCTTCAGACACAGATTACGACCTTCGATCGCACTCTTTCTTCCCGAAAATGTTGCTATCCCATGAACTCTAAACCACGATAGCGGTTACCGCTCAGAACTTACCGGGTAGATATGGGTCTTGCCATTGGGATAAACGACTTCTGCTGCTTCAACACTGGCACAGACACAGAAAAGCAGGAGTAAAAATGTTTGTAACACGTGGCTCAAATGTAAAAGTTCTGACTGGAGATTTATACTCACCTGAACGGCTTCTCACAATATTCACTGAACATCGCAACTATCGTATCCAGAACTATTTTCGCCTACAAAATCAAGATAATAATCGCATTGAAATCTGTCTTCTGCTTGGGTTGAAGTAGACAAAACATAAAATATATTAACGAAAAATGAGGGGAAAGATCTTGTCTTACACTCTCTCCGTTCTATTTAATACCTTAACCCCCCAATATCCCAGCAGTCTAGAATACTAGGTTGAATTTAGAAATGTTTTGCTGCTGCTGCAGAGACTTTTATGCAAAGAAATCTTTGTTTTCAGGGTCCTAAGGTTTGCTAAGCTCTCTTCTGAAGGTACATGGGGCCTTTATTATCGGTTGGAACTGAGGCTTCCCAACCTTCAGTCTAATTCACTGATTTCACTGAAGTTCAAGTGAGAATGTCGAGGCTGGAGGACTGTTCATTGTTTAGTAATATTTTATCAAATAACCTCATCTGCAAAATCTTGTGGTTTACGGTTAATGTTTTAGGAGATGAGTAGAACAAAATCGTGAGATTCAGATCGACTTAGCAATCTGCAAGGGGTGGGTTTTGATGCCTCTCAGTATTACTTCCTCCAGGTAAGAAGAACAGCGCTATTTTGGGGTTTATTATCAAGGGAAGGAGGAGCAAGACGCAGCTATGCAGTAGTTTGCTTAGAAGCCACTCCCCAGCTGCAAATTTATTTGAGCTGTTAACAGACCACTGTGTCGTAGGGTAAATTAAAAGCATTTCTGCTCTTACGAGACAAGATACAGGTTTTAGGGAAACTATCAATGACTGCACAACCCATATTCAAGAGCAGGCAATTATAACCGCTAGGCGTTCGCGCTCCGCTTCCAGTTACAGAATTTGCATCCGGAAAGACTTCGATTTGACAATTACTTGCACGGCATCCCTGCCTGAAAAAGATAGCTAAGAAGAAAAAGCGACGCCTTGCTCCCCTCAGCCCGAATTTGAAGTAGGAGACAAAATGATTCTTTGTATTCTGGCAAAAGAGGCAAATTTTAATGAATTTTACTCTTCGTGAAGCCTTTCAGATTTAGAAAAATGCACAACAAACAACAAAAAAGCCCCTAATTTATTTAAATCACTTTCTCCTGCGTTACTTTACGGCGACTTAGCGTCAACGTAAAGACACAGGAACCCCCAAATCCAGTGAAAATGCAACACTGAGCAAGCCTAAAGGTGTGTTGAGGGAATTCCACAGTCCTACAACTTATCCCGCCCTTTTGGAATGGGAGGTTGTCTCCGTAAGTAAATGCCCAAAGGGAAAACAACGACATCAGAGCACATCAAAAGCAGGACAGATTCATTTACCTTTGTAATATCGACGCCTGTGCATTCAATAAACACATTTTTGGTGTTGAGGCTTATTTTTGAATGATCTCCTAAAACATGGGAAAACAAACAGCACGTTAAGAAATGTTACGACTTTTTTTGCCACGACACTGACACCAACTCCTTCTGTGATTCAGTTCTCTCATCTTCTGCAGCTTAAAAAGCCACCGTCTACTGCACCAACATGCACAACTCTTACCAGCATAGCAGCGCTTTGTTTTTAAATGTATGAATCAAAAAGAGGAGAGAAGACAGCCCAGACTCGCTGGCTTTCCACTGAAAGACACACAGATCTACAGTTATCTATCTCGGTGTCCAGTTGAAGCAGCAAACTAGCAGAAGAGCGGCCATCTCCTGGTGGCAAAGTGGTTCTGCACTTCCAAAGCCTCTTATCTTTCCTGGCTTGAGGAGCACGTTTGTGTTTGATGAAATGGGTTTTAAAAACAGGTTTAGCTTGATGACTACCCACAGATACTTCTGTGAGTAACCAGGATCTCCTGATGCCATCTGCTGATACGCTGCGGGTTTGTCTACGTTAGTGATCCAGGTCCCAGTGTGGGTTCCTTTGAGGCACGAACTTGCTTTGCACACATACAGGGAGGCATTAGGTGTGCACTGAAGCACATCCCTGCCGCACGCAGAACTCTTTCTTATCTGGAAGCAGCGAGGTGGAACATACACTTAGGGGCATCACTTAAAGCATCTCTCTTGCAGATTGGATGCAACCTCCCCTGCAGTGGTGCCAGGGATGTGGCAGCGACCACATCTCGGGGCAACCTGGGCCAGGCTCTCGCCACCCCTGGCAGAAAAAATTCCTTCCTTCTCTCTGGTCTCAATCTCCCTCTGTCAGTTCCAACCCATCCCCCTTGTCCTGGCCCCTTGAAGCCCTGCAAGGCCCCCAGAAGTTCTGTGCGGAGCCTTCTCTTCTCCAGGCTGAACCCCCGCCCAGCTCTCCCAGCCTGGCCTCCTAGCAGAGGGGTTCCAGCCCTCCCAGCATTGCTGGGGCCTCCTCAGGACCATTCAGCTTCTCTGGTTTAGCTTTAGTCATTCAGCTTCTGTGGTTTAGTTTCCCACCTAAGAAACTAGGTCACAGCTAGACTGAAATTTAGGTGTGCTGGAGGTCTCAAGGTGGAGGGATCTCGTATTCCCTTCCCTTGCATGCTATGCTGTACCTATTTATGGGTGGAATGTGTTCAGCATTTCTGGACTGGCTTCAAAGCAAATATCACCTTTCACTGAAGTGCTTGTAGAGAATCCAGAAAACCAGTACAGGTGTTTACATTTCATTATGTTTCAAAAGTACCTTGAACCTGGAAGCTTCTCTCAAATACTGTTCTTTGGAGAGACAGGTAAATTTAGCTCAACCTTTTTAACTGGTAAAACGTAAACCCTACACGATGCACGCACATGGAATACTCCTAACAAGGAAGGATTGGACACAGTGGTTGACACCACCTTCAGTTCAGAACTGTTGTTCTCACCAGTCCCTGCCACAGTTTGAGCTGCCTGTTAAGAAGATTTAAGTTAGCTCTTTAAGATATGGATAAGGTCAATTAGGAAAATTGCATCCAAAGAGATCATCGCCGCGGATTTTACCAGTCAATGTAGGGAAAGCTACTGATTATTGACCTAAATATATAGAGATGTATACTGAAATATCTTTGTTAACGGAGTAATTATGGCCATGTCATTAATTGGCTTCGAAAACATCATTCTTAAAAATCACCCCAGGTTTCCTTTGAATTCAGCCGAGGGAGGGGGCAAAAAAAAGTGGCTGCTTTTAAACTGAGAGAATACTATATGGAATGAGGAGTGAAACAATTTGAAGCAAACATGATAATCCGTATTACACATGGATTTTTTTGTTAGACACTGACTCAGACACAAAACAGCAGCGATGGTATAAACCTTACCATTGATGATGGGTGGCATGGACAGAACAACTCCGTTGCTGTCGTAAATGACAGGGTAACGTGGCTTGTTTTCGATCAGGTGCAAGTAGTGCCGAAGGTGGCTGTCTGTCTGCAGAGACAAAGCATAACCTGAGTCTCAAACGTCAGCTCACCTGTCAACTTCCACAGTGCCGCGATCCTTTGCCGAGAGATGAGCAGGAATTTTGAAAGAGAGAAGGACTGGGCTTCAAGCTGGGCACTTTGCTAGCAAAAGCCGTTTGCCCTCAGAAGCAGGAGAACTTCACAATGAGAAATCAGGATTTTTGCTTTTCTTGAACTGGATTTTTGGTTTTCTTCCAAAGCGGTAGAACTTATTTGAGGATTCTCTCAAAGATGCATGGGCCACGCTGTCAAAGCG
The DNA here is from genome assembly GCA_013389965.1 of Todus mexicanus. Classification (NCBI taxonomy): domain Eukaryota; kingdom Metazoa; phylum Chordata; class Aves; order Coraciiformes; family Todidae; genus Todus; species Todus mexicanus. Next base: position 3,500 of record WEIS01060820.1, on the reverse strand, counting down.
ACGCCCTGGTTTCCCACAGCAGACCTTTCACTGCCAAACCTATAGGCCAAATTGGCCAAACTAAAGTAACCTTAAAAAAAACCCCAACTGGTATTATTTAGCCCAAGCTTTTCTCAGCTTTGTACACTGAGTGTCGTACCGGTGCAGACAGATAAATACACACCCATTTTCCAGGGTACAGGTTATTAATAACCTGTATTAAGAGCGTCACGAAAAGCAGTCTTTGTGTTGATAAATCAGAGGGTTAATATCAAACCTGCTATTCTAAGAGTTACGCTCTTCACGTCCATCATGGGACAACGAAAATAAAGTATTACCATCCATTTCTCGTGAATAAGCAAAGCGTGGAACGTGCACCAGCTGAAGCTACAGAAGGTGACCGTGTTTCATTTGTGAGACCACTTAGTAACAAGGATCTGAGAGGCGTTAAGCCTTGCAAATTTATCCTCCTGTGTTTAGCGCAACAAGCCTGTGAAGTCTGAAAAATGCCGCTTACCCTGTAGAGATCCATGATCTGGGTAGCTGTGTACTCCTGGGATTGATTCAAGGGCTTGAATTTAATTTCAGAAGGTGCTTTAGCTGTAAAAGTAAATGGCCCAGAGATGGTGTCCAGGTCATGGGTACCTATTGCTACTAATGCTCTTCTCCTAGAAAGAAAGAAGGTAAAATAATGAATTTATTACTAATATTCGGAGGTATCTCACAACGCTTTATGCAGTTGCAAAACTTCCTGAAAAAGTAGTAGGGCAATTTTGAGAAGCCTCGGACTCTTTTCACGAATAACATTTTCATGAAGGTTAACAACACACCCAAAAAGGCAAATCCAACAGGACCGTTGCAAAAGCTCCTTTCTCAATTGCTGCAGGAGCTGTTAACAGCTATTTCTGCTTAAAAACATTGAAGGAAGGCAAAAGCGGCCAGGGAAATGAGAAGGATGAAGAGAACTACTAGAGAAGACTTTCCTTAACATAAATATAAACCTAATTCCTCTCTGCAATGGGGATCTGTAGCTTTAACGCATGATAAAACCTTGCAGGTAGACACTATGCTTGAAATTTAAGCACCGACCTGCAAATATTTTGGTGTAGTTTTTCCTGGAGGTCAATGAAACTGTCGTATCGTTCCTTGGTAAAAGTGATATTCCGAAGAACTGCAGCGACAGCATGAGGACGGACTTTGGCAGTCTGCGATTTACAACAGCAACACACGATCAGTTTGACGTAGGCAGGATAAACGAAGCAAAAATAGATCAAATGTGCCCTTTTCTGCATGAAGTCCTCTTTCGTGAAGTTGTAATCAGAAGGAAAAGTCATGGAAATGTATCGGAATCCCAAAGTGAGGGAAGAAACCCCAAACAACCCCACTCCAGGTCTGGTGGAGACAAGGTGGGTTCCAATATGCCGTGTAATGGCCCAGAAGGTCAACGCAACGCGAGCATCTGAAACTTCGATCTATCTGCTACTAGGTTCACCCCAAATAATTTGTCTATTCTTCCTCCCACTCCCCTTCCCTAAAAATAAATCACAGTGAGGAGAGATATTTAAATTCCTTTAACTCTTGTTCTGCAAATAAGATTTGCTCTTATAAACTTGGCACTGATACTGACGGTGCTGGTTCAGAACCTCTCGATAAACGTACAAAGGTGCAGTAAATGTTTTTACCTCTTCAGTGATAATCAGTTTCTGACCTTCTCCCTCAGCCGGTATTATCTTTTCGTACTTAGGGAGATTTATCCTAGAAGAAAACCAGAAATAAGTCTGCAACCGAAAGAAAGCTAAGCTCCCCAAATGCAGGAAACTTTAGAAATGCTCAACGATTACATATGTAGAAAACTTCCTGAGTAATGTTTCTTGGCACATAAATTAGCTGACTGTTTAAAACTCGCTTGCTTTGGGATGGTAAAAGGATTGTTCAACTGGAAAGAAGATGAAGTCATAGCAGAGAAGTGAAATAAATGATTAGGTATGCTCCTTATTGGAGGCCCACGAGAAGTACCTCTGCGGGAGTCCTTTACAGAGGTTAAGTCTCAAGTGTAACAGGAGTTGAAAAATGTTTAGAATAGATCCGAAGCTCGGTGACATTCTAGTCTGGCCTTTTGAAAATACACAACAGCTCCTCTCCAGATGAATCTGAGCTACTCGGGAGGTCGTACTCAGAATCCAAGCAAGTGGCAAGTTCGGCTACCGATCAGAAGCAGACCCATATTTAAACAAGTAACAAACGCCCCTCAAATCTCCCCGCTCTGGTGTTACCTTTCCTTAAAGACCTGCAGTCCTCGCACCAACCCCTCGAGGCAAAGCAGATCATAGCGGTTGGCAGGAACATCGATTTTATAGAGAACGGTATCGGACGCGCCCTTTGCCTTTTCTTCGCCTTTTTCTTTGCTTATAATGTCTTTCTCTGATGTCTGAAACGAAGTGCAAATGTGGGGGGGGGGTTTCACCTGAGATATTACACTGACAGGAGTATGATAGCAAGACAAGGTAATACGAAAAACTATACTAGAAAGAGGAAAAATTCTATTAGAAGGAAGAAAAATTACATTTAAAAGAGGAAAAATTCTATTAGAAGGAAGAAAAATTACATTTAAAAGAGGAAAAATTCTATTAGAAGGAAGAAAAATTACATTTAAAAGAGGAAAAAATCTATTAGAAGGAAGAAGAATTACATTTAAAAGAGGAAAAATTNCACGGCATGTCCCTAAACGCTCTTTCGGACACATAGTCCTTTAGTGTAAGGAGCCAGGGAATAAAATGAATGAAAACATGGTATTAAATACTTGCTTTGCCTGCTCCTCTCTCTCCCACCTCCCAGTACATAAGGGGTGTCTACCAAGAAGATAGATGTCCTTTTGACAAGGAGTCCCATGGAGAAGACAAGGGGTAACGGGGACAAGTCGCTCCAGGAGAGATACCGATTGGACTCGAGAGGAAAACTTTCCACCATGAGAGCGATTAGAGCTCGGAAAGGTCTTCCCAGGGAATCAATCATTGGATGGTTTGGGTTGGCAGGGACCTGTAAAGGTCATCTAGTCCAACCCCCCTTGAAGGGAGCAGCAATGGATTCCTCAACTTCAGGTTTAAGGCTCAGCTTGCCAGGGCGCTGATTTAAACTGTATTTACTTTGCAGGGTTGGGCTAGGTGATCCCTGAGGCCCCTTCCAACCTGGGATTCTATGATTCTTCCCTCTCCTTTTGGATTTAACGAGTTCCTAAGACAGGCAGTGAAAGCGCCAGAGGAAACCGCGGTTATTAATGCGTGTGGTTCTGCTTCCCTGAGGGAATTGGACTCAAACAGCAACAGGGGAGCACCGGGCGGGCTCTGCCCAGCTCCGGGGATGTGGCTCAGCACCCAAACAAGGGGTGCTGGCTGGGGAGGGGTGGCTGGATTAACCCATCTCCACTCCCCCTCAGGGGGCTTTCATGAGGCCGACTGCAGCCCAGCGGTGCAAACTGGAGTGATCCAGCGACTAGGCTGGTTAGTGATAGAGCAAGAGGGAAT
>WEIS01060818.1:0-10319 GCA_013389965.1 Todus mexicanus | reverse complement strand
GTTTGATTCTCCCCCTGTGCTAGAATCTGTTCCACACCTGTAAATTTTTTGTTCATGCTGTGCCCTCGTGGTTTATTAACTATGATTGTTGAGGGACTTTTCATACAAACAGTTCTTTCTCGGAGTGGGACTCTGATCTTCCGTAACTGTATAAGGATTAAAGGCAAAAAATAATGTTGTGTGACGAGCCTGTTCAGTGACCAGCAGAGCTGCTGAGCAGAAGTTTATATGTAAGCATGCATGGTGGCCAATAGCCGGTTTCTGAGAGTGTTGAAATTATGCTCTTATAACTGAGTCTTAAATACAGATGAAGAGTTTTGGGGTTTTCTCCTGTTGCAGGATTTCTGTGAGATCATGCATGAGTTAATGTTTATTGGTTTGTTCGGTTTTCAACCTATAAAATGTTGATAGTACATTCCTTGTTCCCTAGAGAGCTGTGATTCCAAATGATTTTTTTTTTTTCCAAAATGCTTTGGAATTCCTAAATCTTACCAAAATACTATTAATTAATGATACTATCCTTTTGGCTGAAATATTGGGGAAAATAGTATTTTTTGGTATGTCTTGTCAGATATACCCAAAGATTCTTAACCTTTTAACTGAATAAATGCGATGTTCAGACTTGGTTTGAATCTAGCTCCGTGTTTTATCACTCTAAGATTGATAACCAGCTATATTGGTAAATAGGCCATTTTGAGGGTATGTATGATACCTAATACAATTACCAGATAGGTTGCTGAATACTTTGTCATATACCTTATCGTTTAAGTGAACAGACTAAATGAATTTTTAATGCAGGTTTATATTCCAGGAGGTAGAGAACAGAACTCATGTTATTTCAGCTCTTTTCCATTGAGAGTTCTCTGAGGCAGCTATGCACTCCTACTGTTTTGGAAAGAAAAACAATAATTCAGAAATCCAGGAGATAGGAAAGGTTTATCATCATTCAGCAAAACAAATATATTTATCTTGACTTCCTGCTCTAGAAGGCACTTGGATATTGTGGCAATTTTTGGACCTTCCAAAATAATAGGATAGGTGAAGCACCTTCTTAAAAACCTTCATTAGCCAGCCTTCTCCATTTTTGTGGCATTATCTGTGAAATACAGTGCCAGTAGATTTTTGTATTTGAATGAAGAAAACAAACCCTGAAGGGGTAAAAGAATTTGTTGAGCCTGAACATTTTGAAGAGGAAAGGGAAAAAAATAAAATTGTCATGCTTACTGCAAAAGCTTCATTTGTAACTTCAGAAATTCAATATATCAGAGTGGAGACATTCAAATAACAGGAGAAAAATAAGTCAACTATAATATTACACAAGAAAAAGTAGATTATTGCAATACCTTTAATATTTGAAAAATGTTCTATGAACGCCTGAGATCTAGAAAAACAGGTAAAATACTAGGCCAGTGTCTTTGTTGGTGTAATTTAATGTCATTAGAGACAGGACTATGTCCCTGTTATTCTCTGTGATGTTAGAAGGAAGGATGAATGGGTCACACAGAAATAGGAGTCCCCAAGAGCCAAAATTCTTCGTTATTAGTTCCTGTATGCAAGCATTAAAGTGTTCGCATAGTCTGTATCGTGCTTCCTCTTACTCGCCAAGTCATTTCATCAGCTTTGGGGGTGGATGCAAGTCTGGCCCATCTTTCATCCCATTCATTCTTGCTGTCTCTAAAAGCTACTGTTCTGAGCTCACTGGCAACAGCTACGTTCCCCTTTATGTTCTTGCCAATTCTACTCGGTACAAGATTTTTTTATTTCTTTTTTTTGTTGAGGCTTCCAGGTACAAGGTTTCTTGAATTCTCCTGATATGATGGGGAATATGCTGCAGGTGCATTTTAGAGGGTTTTAGACTGGTAACACTGGAGAGCAATAACCTGTTTATAATTATATAAGCTTCACTGCTCTGCTGTAATGATGGTGGAAGTTGGGAAGCATGATTAAAATGGAAAGACACAGAAGCGCTGAGCCTTCAGAACCCCTTGGCACTTTGTTGGGAACCCATAAGGATGCATAAGGGCCAACGTTCTCACCCATGAGAGCCATTGACAAAATAAGTCTATTAAAAGAGTTGCCATGCCCACCGGGACAAGCTGCTATTGTGCAAGTTCCCTGTGATAAAACCTCCTATCGTATTGAAATAAGGACTAGGTGAACTGCAGTCTCCAAAAAGGTTATATAAAGCTAGCTAGCTTTTTGGACCACCATTCTAGCTTAAAATCAATATTCTTTGGAGCAGGGCATGTGCTAGGGTAGGGAGGACAATTGGTCTGCTGTGAGGCATCTCTGACAGCCAGTTCGCTGCACGGTAGAATACCACAAGCAGCAATGGGAGTACTGTCCAATGAACTTTCAGACTTGCTGCCATGACTTGTTCTGACGTTCCACAACTTGAGTAAGAATATTTCTTACCCTACATCCTATGAAGTCTACCTGATCCAAAACCAGGGTTTCCTATCGACTTACACAGTAAGGGTTAAATGAAACACTCAGAGAGATCATTAAGCTCTGAATGGAAGTAGCCTTAATGCTCTAGTGTCAGTGTAGCTCCTCATTATAGGAGGGGCACTGTGGGCTGCTGAAATAAAATGAAAACAGCTGAGACAAGATAAAACCCTTACTGCAAGAGGGAAATGCCTAATGTCTATATAAATGTTCTTTCTTCCAAGAACCTTTGAAAAGCAAATACAATCTATTGGCAAAATATGTGCAAATAACTGGAGCTCACAGGAGCAAAGAGATTGCTAAAATACTAATTTAGTTCTGAGTGACACTAGACCCTATACTGGGAAGAAAACCAACAAAATTTTAACAGGTTGCTTTTGAGAATTCCCTTTTCCAATTTATACAATGATTAATAATACAAAAACTGCATCAAATGCACAGCATAAACAAAGTCCCATTCCAGTTTATATTTATTGTGATGTTCAATAGTTGCAGCTTTGGTATTTGCAACTTATAACCTGGACAACATAAGTTTGACTTAAACATCTAAGTATCTTAAACATACATTTTCTTTTTTCAACTTTGCTTCTCTGCTAGATCCTTAAGGCATTTGTTCTTTAGATTTATTTTATTTCCCTACACCCAGATAGTTGAAATCCCTTTTTTTAAATAAAAAAAAAAAAAGAAAAAGAAAAATCTCACTTAGTATGAGCTTGGATCTTTTAAAAAATAAACAATAAATCACCAATTAATTAAATATTTGGGGTTAAAATCACAAGATTTGGCCACACTATTTTCCAGTGAAGTCAATAGGATTATATTGGTCTAGAATTCAGCACGACTTCTTTAAATGACACTAGAATAAACCTAACATGCTAATCAAAATTTATTTTTTACTTTTGGTCTACAAAAATGCCATGGTTTGACTGTATTATTCTTAGCTTTGTATCCCTCAAATACAGTTGATTCTCTTCTATATTTTACTACATACAGGTCAGGTTTTTATTATAGGACTGTGAAATGCTGAGCTCATGTAACTCTCCCAAAGAAGCACAGTGCAATGCCTGGACAAAACATTGGTTTTTTGGCCTAAATCTCTGATTTTTTTCCCCGTAGCTGCTATACTGATATTGTAAGAGCAGAAAGTCACCAAAAAAAAGGATTTCTCAGGTTCTGGAGCAAGCTGTAGCCTGCTCTGAGCACTACCATATATCGGTGCAGTCTTGGTGCTGTCCTCATCCAGCCTTCCTCCTTCCAGCCTTGAATGGGCCAGCCGCCAGCCAGGAAATTGCCGCTGTAGGGTAGTTCTGCTCCAGTGTACCTACAGCTCCCGGCAGCCTGCTCCAGGTGAATGTTAAGTAGATGCCAGTTAGGCCAGCTGAAGGCTTCTCAGTGCCAGGTGAATCCTGAGATGGAAAGATCTACCTGCTTTTTGGCCTCTTCCTGCTGTCAAAGGAGCAAAAACCAAGCCAGAATGAAGGCGAGAGCCTGGCCTGGTATTTTAATGATTTACTCATCTGTCATATAAGTATTTCTCAAAGGTGTTGTGAAGCCATCATGTCTGGAATGCTTTCATGTGGAGGGCCGTTGTGTTTGGAATTACTTAAAGGTCCTCTGATGAAAACTGCTGTATCAGCCAAACCACTGCACTATGAGTGGTTGTTCATAGAGACCACTTGGTACATGGCATTTGATTACTTTTAGGTACCTTTGCTTTTTCATTGAGCTCCAATGCCTTTACAAAGTCTGTTCCCTAAAAGACAAAATAGATCTTCAGTTTTTAAATCAGACAACTGCTATTCATAGAAACAACTTTTCAGCCAGTGAATACTATAGAAGCCTGGATTGAAAGGTCACTACTGTGATAGCCGGTGAGGGTCTGAGGGTTTTTAATGGAAAATAAGTATTATGTGGCTTTGCTGCATAATGCGTTTTGCTGGGAGGTGAAGCTGTGCAGCAGTGAGCTTTCTCTAGAGGCCTATTCTCTTGGCTTTATTTTGAGGACAGGCTTCAGCATTAAATGGCTTTAAGCTTGTCAAAGAAAGATTATTAAAAATGTTCCTGCCTTTCAGTCTCCATGCTCAATAGGCACAAAAATGCAATACTATGGGGATTTTTTTTCTATTTAGTCATGTCATTTGGCATTTTGCCTGTAGCTAAAAATGAGATACCATCTGTTTTAGGCTCACTAACAATTCTGCATTGTGACTTGAGCTGGTTCACTAGTTTATTGTTACCGCTTAAGAAATAAACTCGCTTTCTGCTAATTGCACTTTTGCTGCTACGTTTTGGTGGGACGTGAAATAATTTCTGGATGTGGGGATCTGAAATGACAGTTATAATACTACTGTGCTGGGGCTGTAGGTAACATTGTGTTTGTGCAGTCCCGGCACAATTCTTTTATTACAATATATTCTTATAACCTGGTGGGATCATGCCTGCCTTAGTGCCTTTTGAATTTCACTGATTCTGTTTTCTGGTGTGCAGTGGCAGATAGGAAGGAAAAGTGCAACTCCTGCTGTTCTAAGAACAGATAGAGGGTGAAATAGAACGGAAGGAAATAGTTGTGGGCTCTCTACAGTGGTAGTCATTGACATGGGAGCTGCTGTGAGTGCTACTGCCATTCGTCTATCAGGACATACAGGCTTTGGTTATGGGTGAAGGGAGGCTTCCTCAGACCTGTGTGTAATGACTACTTAGAGGAGGAGTCTAGAACAACAACCGTCTCCATATGGTCTTTACTTGCAACATATCAGGAAGATACTCCTCCATCTGCTGCTGTTTCCTAATGACTTCTGTGACCACTTGTTGACTAATAAAAATGTTGTGTCATTGTGGAAGTCTCTTGGATGTGAATCAGTGGGTAGCGGAGCTTTGTTCTGCTTCACAATGGATGCTCCCTGGCACGGAGAAATGTGTCTCTGTGACGCTGAGCAGCCTTCATGCTTGAGGCCAACATGGGCTTGTTGCCAGCTCCCTGTCCACTGCAGAGCAGCCTTTCAGGACTAAAGGACAGAGCATAACATTTGTTGACAGTTTTCTGGTTTCCTGATTATTCAGAATAGTGGAAGTGTGGCCTAACTTAGTACTAGTGTAAGCTAGTGAACCGTTCTTTTCCTGATGACACCCTTCTACTGCAATCCAGACATGTAGAGCACCTTGTCCTGCAGAAGTGTGGAAAAACCTGTATTTCCTGACCCTCGAGCTTACTCCAGTAGCAGAGCTCTGAATCTAAGGAGATTTCGAAAGCAGATAATTAGAAAGTGTTAAGGGATTGTTGTATGTGACTGATAGATCTAGGAGCAGCATTTTTATTGAAAATACTGAACAAGGGCTTTTGTTTAGTGTTACCAGAGCTAGGGTGTATGTACAAGACAAGTTAAAGTCTGTCAAAGACTTTCTAGGACTTTCAGATCAGGCAGTTATATGATCAGGCCACTGACACCTTGAAAAACAATTGTTTCTCTAGAAATACTGCTTATAATGGGATCTGAGATGCTTCTCTCATTACAAAATCTGATTTTGTGAGGTTCTTGCCCCAGCTGCTTCAGATTGTGTGAGCTTAAAACTGTGTTACTAGTCAGCTTTTCAACATAAAGGTATTTTTTAAAGCCCCAAATGTTTTTAATACCTTATGTTCTAGTTACTGAGCATTGCAGAAAGGTAATTTAAAGACAGTCCTGTGCAATTATTTTGCCAAAATCTACTTGCTTATTGAAGAAACCTTAGAAACACCCCTATCAGAAGATAGTTATTAAAGCTTTGAAACTGCTAAGATGTTTCAGTCTGAGAACTGGCTGTAGCACATGTATATATGTTACTTCCAGAATATTTTATTGTCTTAATGCTGTAATATTGATGGTAATCACTTCATGATGTTGTGATAAAATATGAATAGACCATGTTGTTGCAAAATAGGAATTATTTTAAATTCTTGGAGTGTAGAGCTTTTAAGTTATACCTTTCAAATCTTTTACTTGCGCTGTTTTTCTGTCTAGTTTGCACTAACAACGTATACGTGTACTAACTGGTTGGTATAATGGTATCATTTATAAGGATAATTGCTGTCGAAGGGAGAATCTTCACTGCTTGCAAACTTTTGCATATAAAACTATATAGAATGGTATGAGAGCATGGTCTGCACTTAGTTCTGACAATTTTCAAGTAGCTACACAGCACAAACCCGAGATGCGTTTATCCTCTAGGGCTTTAATTAAGATATGACATTTTGAATTTGGACAACTATTTAGACTTTATTACAACTTCCCTTTCTAACAGTTAGGTATTAGATGCATTTTAGGCTATGATTAAGGCCTTACTTTTAGATACTTAATTTTTAAAATAAAGGTAATACAGTTCTGTGTAGCTTTCAAAGAGGACTGCTGGTGACATCTTGAGCTCTTTCACTTTTTGCTTTTTTTTTTTTTTCCTGAACAAGTCCAAACTTCACTTATCATGCAAATTGTCGTATTTCTAATGCACACTGCATTATTCATAGCTTAGGGCTGAAATGGTTTTACTTTGCCAAATGTAAACAACAGAAACAATGAATATGTATTATTTCAGCTATCAAAATCAACTCATCTTATTAGACTTACCTTCTGCTCTCCTTTTCTGGGATTATTGTAGGAAACTAATTTAATGACATAACTATTCACTAACACAGGAAACCTTAAGAGAATGGAATTTGGATTTTGAATGTGAAATTGCAGGGAATTTGTTTTAGGAACATGATCATCATAATGTCATTGAAAATAAATGTCACTTCTGTGATTGACTGAGTTAGATGTCAGTCTGTAGGTTTTTGTTGAAAGAAATCTGAACAGGAATCTCTAATAATGAATTAATTGTCTAAAATACATGTTAGCCAATTCAGGTAATAGCTTCCCACAAGACATACTTGTTAAAATGGAGAATTTAATGAACAATTCACAAAGGGAAAGGAAGTTAGCAAACAAGCTGTATTTCAGTAGGTGGGAAAGTCTAATAACTTTTGAATGAAGTAGTTGAAATTATTTTTAGAGACTGATAATGGGAGACATACTGTATTGTTGAACGGGATTCAGAAGGGAAGGACAAAGATTTGAGAAATAGGACTGTGGAAAACCAAAGTAGAGAAGCTTAACAAATTATAAACATAGAAATAAACAAATGAGATCTATCACATGAAATGCCAGTGATAAGCACAACATAAATTCTTTCGTGGAATTTATAACAAGCATAAATCAGAGAAAGCAAAGATAAAAATACCCACACAGAAGCTGAGAAATTGAGATGGAGAGGATGAATGAGGGGCAAGAAGGGGGTAAACCAAAAGGGCAGAGAAGATAAATGCATTCAGAATATTCCCCATAGGCTTTATATCTGTGAGCCTTAGATATGCATCAGAACAAAATGTTCTAGTAAAGAGCTTGTATGCTTACAGGAAAAGGTTTACACAAATTGCTCCCCTCTCTGCTTACCCGTTGGAGCCTTCCATGTGGCTCCTCTGCTGAAGCTGAGGAGACTGCCTGGTGGATGCATTCCAGTCATCAGAAAGACCAGCCCATGTGGGTGAAGGTGCCAGGTTCTATAATTAAACTAGGAAAGCAACAAAATGGAAGTCTGCTGTCATAGTTGTCTTGGCTGAAGATGTGAAATCCCAGCACCGCTATGGGGAAGATTTAGCAAGGTCTTCTGTGACTTCTGTTCCTTCACCCTACCTTTTACTGTAGTTCTCAAAGCCTTTCATAAACATGAGAGGATTCCCGCTGTAAAAGTCTAGATCTAAATACAGATTTCCTAATAAAATAAGGCTGTCTGGATCCAAAGTTTTGGACTGGCCAGTTACAAATTATTTCGAATCATGAATTTGAACCTGGATGCAGTTTTTTGAAACCTGAAAAGTGAATAATCCAATGAAACGGTCCAAAATACTTGATTTAGATAAAATATTGTGCCATCTGGCAGAGGTAGAAAGCCCTTCAGCCTTCTCACTTTGGTCCCAGACCATGCTCCCTTGCTTTGAAATTACTTGGAATATTTTTTGTCAAATTAATACCAGTCTGGACAATGTGCACTGCTTCTTGCGTCAGAGTGATAATTGCACACTTTTATCCAGTATCCCTGTATTATTTTTTTTTCCTTATTCTGCTTTGGTATTCCAAGACAAGCATAACCATCTGGCACCTTTTCTTTAGGGATGTGATTGCTCATTAAAAGTTTACGTCTCTGTTTTTCCTAAATTTGATTTTCACATTAGGTAGTGGATTTAGTCAATATGCATCCATCTGATGCAATGAATCCATCACCAAGGCCCAACCCTCACAGTCAAAGTCTATTTTATTGAAAACAATTCTGTGCTTTAGCTGAGGGAAAAAATAGACTTTGTTTATTCATCAGTTTGGTAAATCTGACTTTTGACATCTATTTCCTTTCTAAAATCAATGAAGAGAGTAAAAATTGGAATCAATGGTCTTCAGGTTTTTCCCTCCTGTACCTCAAAACCTTACAGGAGCCAAGCAAAGAGAATCCATTTCTGTGTTTACTTGTGTCTACTGTCATGTCTGGATGGTGAGACGTTTTCCATACAGGAGAAACTCAAGGCAATCATTGAGATTTCTGGGTAGGGCACTCATCCAAAGGCTGTCCAAGCAGTGCAAAATTTCCCTTGTATAACAGAAGTACTAGCCCACTCTGGCATCTCTTGCAGATTAGCATCCTGTGGGCATTCCCCAGCCTGAAATTATGTTAAAAACAATTATGGTAACAGGCCTTGGGCTGACTGCTTTAACTCTCTTCTTCTACTTAATCTCAAAACAGGACTGAATGTGCTTAAATATAGTTTGAAACAACTATTGTCAAGAGCACAAATATTTTTTTGAATAAGATAAGTAAAATTCTTCATTTCCTCAGGTACAACTGCAAAGCCTCTTTGTTCTCTGCTGTCTCAAACTTTCCTGGTAGATTCTGTGAACTGATTGCTTTTCAATATTCTATGGTGAAGATCACAGAATCACAGAATTAACAAGGTTGGAAAAGACCATAGAGATCATCATCAAGTCCAACCTGTAACCTACTACCTAGACTATCACCAACCTATTACCCAATATTATCTCATAATCTAAAGATGTACATCCCTTGTAAGCAGTACATACTCCTGTGTCCTTGTGGCTGGCAGATTATTGGCATATGAGCACTCTCAGAGCCTGCAATACAGCTTGGGAAATCCGTTCTCTAAAACCAGCAGACTTCAGGCATAACAGAGATATTCACTCTGTGAATACAGCACTTACTGCTTCTCACAGACCACCACTAGTACACCACCAGCACTTGATTTCCTCCTACCAGTCTGGATAGCTACCAACCTGCAGGCAATGTCCAGATGGCATGAAAATATTTTTTTGGAATTGGTGTGTGAAATAAGTTCCACAAACAGCTCTTTCTGCTCCCCAGTTAAAAACTGTATGGAAGATGGGGGACAATACATTAGTGTAGGACAAAGTGAGTCCTAAATGAATGCCTTCTTTATACAGCAAAAAGCAAAATAGGTTTCATGGTCAGGAGCTGTATGAATAACAATCTATATTTAAAAGGTATCAAGTTACTGATTGTAAATTTTTAAAAAATATTCAAGAGTCCTCTCAAATAAACTGTCGTGAAACTTTTTATCTTTTTATATGTTCTGAGAACTTGTGACAGACAAGTAATTGCAAACCACAGTTTAATAAGAATAATGTAAAAGTGTGAGCTTCAGTCCAATGGACAAATGATACACAACTTCACTGACAAACGTTTTTCATTTTTCAAAGAGCATCATGTTGGGCAACAGTTAATTTTGTCCTAATGCAACTGCTCTGCTGGGGAAATACGTTAATACACATTCGTATAAT
>WEIS01060811.1:0-15817 GCA_013389965.1 Todus mexicanus | reverse complement strand
AGGGAGGGATGGAGAGAGGGCGTCTCCCTGGAGAGACTTTGATGGTGCCCCTGCATCTTTTCGGCGTTTAGGGACGGGAACGTGGAGGACCAGGGAAGGAGGGAAGGAGCAGCCCTGCCCAGGGAGGGAGCAGCCCTGCCCAAGCTGACTTCGGCTCGGCGGACCGAGGAGCGTTGGTGGGATCACGTTTACAACATGCTCGTTGCACTGAAGCCGCCCCCGCCGTGTTGGTATGTCTGTCTGAGGGGGTTGGTGCTGCTACATCAGATGGGTTTGGTGTTCCTATGTCAGAGGGGTTTGGTGCTCCTGTGTCAGGTGGGTTTCATGCTCCTATATCGGATGGGTTTGATGCTCCTATATCAGGTGGATTTGGTGCTGCTACGTCAGAGGGGTTTGGTGCTGCTATGTCCAGTGGGTTTGGTGCTCACATCTCCTCCTGCGTAGGTCCTGTGAGGGCTGGGGTCAGCCAGGCACTGGGTTGCAGTGCCTGTGGGTAGGACTGGCCTTGAGCATCATCACCTTATGCTGTGGAGGGAAGGAAGAAGAGCTGGCCTTTGAGGTGGGGTTTTTCAGGACAGGCAGCGGTGACGCCTTTCTCCTCCTCCCACCATCTCCCAGTGAGGTTGTCAGCAGCCAAGTCCGCAAAACTGAGCAAAACAGAGGTGCTACTCCAGTTGGGCACCCATGGGATCACCTGAGGAGAGGTAGCGCTAGGTAAAGCGATGTGAGAGATGTGGAGTGGGAAGGTAAACAGCGTGGCTGTGGCACTGTGAGCTGCGTTCCTGTTGCGGGAAAGCTGTGAGACAGCTGTGACTTGCTGGCTGAGGCAATGTGAGGGTTTTCTGTCTGCCCCTGCTTTGCCACAAGCACCTTTTTCAAGGTTCAGCACAAACCTGCACAGCAAAGGTTACCTTGATCTAGCACATTGCAAAATAGAGATTTCATAGCGCAAGATCAGCCATAGCAAACATTGTAAAACATTTAGGGGCATCTCGTGCTTTCTCATAGCTCAGGAAGTAGGAGTCCAAATTAGATTTCTAAATATAGTAATTATTTAAGAAAAGAAAAATGCAGGGACTTATACTACAGTCCTAACAAAGCAGCATTTTTAACCTTCGCGTTCATACAAATTAGTTTTTGCCTGAGCATTATGTTCTGCTGAGAAAATTCTTTCTTTAAAATGACTTTGGTTTGTATAAGTCGCGCAAGGGGTTGGGCGAAGCCTCGCGACACTCGTGTCTCCGGGGACAAGGTGGTTCCGTGGGCAGGGTTCTAGGGGGGACGGTGATGCCAGGCTGTGCAGGGCACGGCTGCCTCGCCTGGCTGTCCCCTTCTTGGGTGTGAAGGCAGCAGCTCTGTTCGGAGTAGAAGCTGGCATGCTAGGAGTGGTGAAATTCAAGGAAACAAATACCGGGGGAGAACCGTGAGACAGGGATTTTTAAGGCTGGCACAGTTCTCCATTGCAATTCTGGGCATCTCTGATACAGCTGGAGAATCTGGTCGTTAACTCCTCACTTTGTTCTCTTACTCCTCAGCTGATTTCTGCCAATCACTACTAAAGTAGTTGTGATTTTAAAACATGAGGCTGTTTTCCTGCACGTTCCTATGTGAGGCGGGGAAAAATGGGTTTTCTGTTGCATTCCTAATTCCGATTCCCAGTTTTACAACTGCCTTCTGTATAGGGAGATTCAAGAATAGAATGGGGTTGCGTGCTACTTTTCTTGTACTCTTCTTTGGTCAGTCTTGGGCAGGTCCTTGCCATCTCCTTCCTTCTGACTTTCATTTGCGTTAATCCAGTGGAGTCTTTGCGTTTGCCTTTGTAAGGGCATCACAAAGCAAACCAAAGGACCTCATTCATACCTTATGATCTGCAGCTCCATATGTTCGGAGTTGAATCTTGTGACAGATACTACAATAAAACGCAACCCTGTCAGACTGAGATACCGCTCCACTGTTTTACCTGCTGCTGCTCATCAGTTCTAGCTGGCAGGATCCCCAGGCTGGGCAGCTGCCAGTGACACCAGCAGAAGGGGCTTTCTCGCTTGTAAAGATTTGTGCATCCCTGTTTGTCATCTGCAGCAGTCTTTCTCTGGCTGGCACCGGTGGGGGACAGTAAAACCACTTCTGTAAACAAGGGTGGCTCCTAAGCTTTAGCGTGAGCGTCGATACCATGATGTTTTGATGGGTTCCTGAAGGTGTGCTGTTAATAGGTAGGCTGTGACTCCACGGTTGACTTGTTGAGATGGAAGTTTTGTGGTGTATATATATGGGAAAATACCAGTTTCTGCTCTAGTTCATTCAAAGCAGAGTCACAGTGTTGTAACGAGCCAACAGGCGGCTTCGTTTGGAGCCAGTGCCATGCTTTAGAGCAATCTAACCTCAGAGTGGGATCATATGTATCACAGAATCTTTGAGGTTGGAAAAGACCCTTGGGATCATCAAGTCCAGCCGTTAACTAGAGAAGAAAACCACCTATGTTTCTGACACCCTTTGGTGGTGCACCTTGTGTTTACCCCTGCTGTGGGGAAAATGTTTTGAGGAGGTCTTCAGGCTGTAGATTTTTAGCTAATACATATTGAGTGGGGGTGTGTGAGCTGATAACTGTGAGAACCGTAGACTTTGCTGAAAGTTGTGCTGAACCTGTATCTTTCCACATTATGCAGGACAAAGAAACAGCTGTACATTTACGTTAAAAACTTTCTATCCATTTCTAGGATTTTGTTTCTGTTCTCTCACTAGTTTTCAGCATTTTTTTGCATTTGGGTTCTTAGAGAGTTTTAGATCTCTTCTATGACCATTTGCTTTTCCTTCCTCTGAACCAAAGGATTACTCCATAATTTCTGTAGTTGTTTCTTAAATCTTGGCTAAACTTTCTGCAGCTGGAATTTCTGAGGAGCTCTGCATTTTCTTCATGCCTTTTCTTCTACAACCTCGCTCTGAAGCCTCACTTGTTAAGGAAATCCATTGGTCCACTCTTACTCTTCTAGAAAACAGTCTTTCATCAATAGTAGGCATCTCGCTCTTGTTTGTATGATGGTTGGTTAAATTAATGTTCTCCTTGTCCATGGTCTGGCAGAGTCTGTATAAATGTCTGCTTACTTGTATTCTGAGGTATTGGAGGGGGAAAAAAAAAAGCTAGGCATTGAAAAATTAAGCAGAATAAATACATTCTACATATTCCTGCCCAAATTTGGAGAAAATAATAGTACGTGAAGTTACTTGGACAAGCAGTTAAGTTAAAAAGAGAGCAGAACCTGAAAGAAGTTTTCAGCATCCTCTTCCCCTCTTGCCTTCAGGCTGCTCTCTGAGCTGCATGAGATTCTG
This sequence comes from Todus mexicanus, assembly GCA_013389965.1. Classification (NCBI taxonomy): domain Eukaryota; kingdom Metazoa; phylum Chordata; class Aves; order Coraciiformes; family Todidae; genus Todus; species Todus mexicanus. Next base: position 12,493 of record WEIS01060811.1, on the reverse strand, counting down.
GTACATAAACCGCTGTACTGGAGAGAGGGAGGATTTCAGGACAGGCGGGCTGGGTGCAGTTTTACTAAATCAGACAGCTCCCAAGCACACGATGTTCCTTACTTTTAACAAGACTCTTTCTTTTTTTTTTTTTTTTTCTGGGTGAAAACTTAACTTTGTGGCTGCTGGGGACTGTACCTCCTGTCATTGCTGTTTTCTGAACTGTTGGTATTTTCACCTAAAGGTTCCTTGCTGTACGTCTCCTTTGCTTGCTACGTCAACTGTCCTTTTATTGAAAGGCCTTTTAAAGTAAGCTAGAGGTCATACCTGATTCTGAGGAGTGTGTTGTTTCCCCATTCAGTTACAACTGGCTTAGAAGCCTGCAAAAGTTGTATGGGTTCTGTGCTTTGGGAGGAAGAACTCAAGCCTTTGAAATTCCAGCGTGTGCCCTGAGACAGATAACCAGGAGACTTTCACTTACATGCTAATCCCGCACAGCAGTTGTTTGTGGTTCCTGCATCCAGCCTTTTCCGATCCGTAGCTTTTTATCTCCTGTTGGCAGTAAGCAACATGAGAGGGAGAGGACGGCCCTGCGAGGAATGAGCGGAGGCTCTGTTTTTGCTCTTCATTACCCAAGCGGTTTTGGGGTATTTAGGTATTTTGGTGATTGCCTGAGATAGCTGGACCTTGGGAATCGTGCTCGTCATAAAATAACGCAAGCTTTTTAAAACTTCCTTTTGCTATGATTTAAGGAGTCTTTACAATAAATGTTACTGCAGCACATCTCCTCTGTAGGATTTGCAGAAAACTGGATGTTAAGGAGGGGCAGGACTTAAAACTGGTGGACTGGACTGTATGAGAGCCCCTGGCTGGAGCTGCTCTGCACAAGGAGCCTCTGAGTCCTGCAGCGATGGAGGCGATGCTTTGCACAAAGTGAATGATTCATCCCTTCTACCATTTATGTGCCGCTGCTCTGTTCAAAACTGCACAGTATCTGAAGGCATAATATCATGTATCCCCCTGGATTACATCCCACCTTGTCAGGGAGAGGAAAGGCAGAGAAAGGATGTTCTGGGTTTCTGTTTCTCTTGGTTATTAAGTGGAGAACATAAATATTTAGAGCACTTAGGTGTAGGTCAGATGTCGGGGTGCCTAAATGCTGTTTGATTTACCTCTTCTGGTGTGTCCGCTGGCTCACCTGCCTTGAGTTTCCGTATCTTTGTTACAACGAGTAATGTTTATTGTTTCCCTGATAGTGAAAGGACTGTGAATATCTGATTATTCTGCCCCTGTGCTTGGATGATAAAGGTCCAGATCTTAGCAAAAGCTCTGAGAGGAAGAAGGGAAAACAGGAGAGAACTTCTACACTTAGGCAAAAGATGGGGTGCTCCAGATGCTGATGTATTACCCTTCCTATATCCTTGCTGAAATTGTCCTGAACTGACTTGCTGTGGAAGGAGGTTGGCATCCTGCATATAGCACAGGAGCCACTTGCCCAAGCAGTGGCCCCGCTGTACACTCGGGGTTAGGTGCTGTATATAAATTGTTGCAGCCTACCATTCAATCTAATTTCTGATGTGCTGCATCATCCTTTTACCTTTGTCAGAGTCAAATACTGTAGAGGAACAGGCGAACAGACTTCTGCAAGGCCAGCACTACAGATTTGTCTGGCTTTGTGATAATAAGTAACTTTGACATCTGCACGAGTGCTAAGTTTTATTTATTGGTTCCCTTTGCAGAGTCCCAGTCGTGAAGCTGTCTGTGCTGTACTGGGGACAAGTGGAACAACTTGTTAAAAGCAGACAGGGTTTTGGTAAGTAGAATACCGAGCTTTTCTTGTGGATACCAAGGAAAAAACCTAAAAGCTGCCTTGGCCACAGGAAGGTTACAAGGAGTGATATTTGAACCTAAAAGTTTGGAAAGTGAGGAGCCTGGCTCGGTCACAGCAGAAATTACTCGCTGAGCTCAACTGGGGAAAGCTGCACTAACCTGTTTTGAAAAGTATGACATTTTAATCCAGTGACTGCTATAACAGGAAGTGTTATAGAAAGCCATTCCTTGCAGTACAGCACTGAACTTCAAGGAGATTTTTTCCAGAGGTCTTTTGGATGGAAACCATTTAAGTGGTAGCAGGAACTTATTTGCATCGATAGCCAGAGATGTTGCGTAACAGCAAAACTCTTGCTCTTATGCCTGTCTTCATCACATGAAGATGTATTCTAGAGGGCCAGACAAAACTTATTTTTGGACAGCTTGCATTTATATCCTTTTGTAATTATTTCATATTGATGACTTTAATACCTTAAAAAGTCTTACTTAATAAAACTGTAGTTATACTACTAATGTTTTTTTTCCTGTGTTTTATGTTGTATAATAGTGAACTGCAGGAATCCTTTTACCATTGTTTTGTTTCCTTCAGTGATTAGAAATGAACTTACCTTGGCAGGGAACACTTAGCCAGGCTGGCAAAGAGACTCCTTAACCCTCTCATGCAAGGTGAGTTCAGCTGTGTGGCACAACTCCCTCAGTATTTCCTCTCTCCTTGTATTACAACAGGGCACACATGTTGTAAATAATGTCGTAGGTGAAACAGCACCTGAACTTGTCCTCAGGAACTTCCAGTTCCAGAGATGTGGAAGGGAATGAATTGTTTTCAGGACTCTTCTTAAAATAATACACAGTGTTTATAGTATGGAAGTTAAATGAGGTATTTAAAAGCATATTGACTATGTGTCCACTGAAATTGAGCACAACTAGGAACCCGTATTTTTCAGATTAATTAAATCAACATTTCACTTACTGTGAAATCAATCTTCAAAACCAGAAGATAGGTTAAGGTTTGTGATAGTGCTGCTTTAACTCCTGGCAGGCAGCATACGGGAGCAGATTGCAGCTCCCTAACCTCTGGCTCCAGCTAAGCACAGCAGCTTGTCTGTCACGTGAGGAACTGCATCTGCAGAGGTTTTGGCCTGAGCCTCAACCTGTCTGTGCAGTGGTTTCTGAGACTCAGCTGTCAACAGATCAGAGCTTGGACACTGAAAGAAACAAGACACATATTAGACAATTTTGCCTTGTGCAGTTACTGAATGAAACATAATGCTGGGAGTAAAATGAAATGCTTTTTTAATTGTTTTCATTTTTCTGTCTGAGTGTGTGAGCATTGTGAGGAAAGCTAGAGATGTTAAAATCCCTGTCAGAACTTAACACTCTGAGGAAGAGCTAGGTGGAAAGGGTTTAAGCAGCGCTTCACCACGTATGTGCAAGTAATGGTTGTCAGAAACACTAGGAAGCAGTCAGAAGACTGAAGGCAGTTTCATTTGTGATCATTTACATGCCAACAATTATTAACTCAAGTAGAGCGGGCAAACTATGAAACTTACTGCAGTGACTTGGAAAGTGCTGCGCTCTATAAATAATGAAAGGAGCAACAGTCAAGAATTTGAACTAAGGTCGATAACTTTGCTTTTAAGCTCAAGTAGTAGTCAATTTGGAACATTTTGGTTGTCTCACATTCCTAGAAGTTTTACAGCCTGCTTCTTTCTCTGTGTAGGATGTTCACACCAGTGTTTGATGTAACCCAAATGAAAAGGCAGAGGTAACAAGGTAGGAACAGAGGTAAATCCTGCAGAGGAAGATGCTGACCTACAGAAATTCTCCCTGCCTGCTTTAGATTTTTGTCCTCCCACTGCTCACATTCCCTCCTTTCTGCTAGACACTAACTTATCTGCTGGTGTCCCCTAACAGAAGAGGAAAGGAAAACACCAGTTGTAGGATGGAAACATCTTAAAACAATGATAAAATACTAACTAAAGCTGGCTAACATTTAACAGACCTCCTTTAAGAAGCACCCCAAAACAAGTATAAATATAAAAGAACATGGCTCCAAACTTAGATAAAAAATCCAAATCTGACTAGCCATTACATAAAGTGTCAGGGATGAAAGTGATAAAATACATTGTTAAATCAGCTGTGATATAGAGGATTTGTATGATTGGGGAATCTGAGATTTAAATCTACAGTCTTTACAGTTAAAGGCTAGGTATCTAAAACTTAAAATGGTTACCAGTGGTTTAGTGAGAAGGGATCAGACAGCATACCTGTGTGCCTCCCAGTGAAGCTTGTGGTTTACCCTGGCTGGCTGAAGACTGCAGCTTTCAGGGATCAGCAATACTGGATTATACATCCTGTTAGTGGTTCTTTGCTGTATTAGATACTTTGAGCTACCTATTTGTCCAGAAGAGCAAGTGGAAATTATTTCAGTTAATGTTTTATGGTAAATATTGAAATTAGACGTACACGAGGTATTGCTATTAGAAAGTTCTGAATTATTCACGTGTTCGAATTGCTTTCAGACATCTCCTCGGCCTCTGGTCCTGTAAGCATGTTCTTTAAGCGTTTTAAGTTTCATCAGTGTATGCAGTTGATAGACGTGGGTACCAAGCTCATGGGTTTTTTTATAAGCCTCCATAGGGATGTGGTTTCTTGTGCAGTGAAGGGAGTCCTTTTGCTCATTTTGTAACAAGTTATTACAATAAAAATCTGACTGATAGCGTAGCTCCCCTCCATGGTGGGCAAAACTAGAAAAGCTAGCAGCAGGGTTTATGTTACAGGCTTGTTAACTGTCCTGCTTGCTCTAAAATACACGGGCATGTGCTGCGGCGTGGCACTGTACACAAAAGAAACTTGCTGAGTTTCATTAAAATGATTTACAAACATTTCTCTAGAACACTTAAATGTTCTAATATGAACCTAAATATAGAAAAAAACTTTGTACAGACTTCATGGTTTCAGAAGCCCTTTAGGTCTGACATTCTGCTGGGAACACCAGTCACCACTTCTTAGAGCTGATACTTAAATCCTACAAACTGTTTTCTCAACAGGTAGTGATGTTTTTATGAACTAGCAGAGAGAGTTTGTCACCGTGAACCTGTTTCTCATGAGTCAGCTGCTAGAATGAGCAAGTCCCATCCTACCTGTGAAGCACCATTTGTCTGCAAATGGGATTCATTTTCCTCTGCAAATATTTGCCTGTGATCAGGTTACTGGATTGGAGTCCCTATTTCCACCAGTATATAAAGCAAATAAATAAGGCTTAACATCTTTGCCATGATTATGCTTTCAAAGGCTATTTACCAAAAAATCTTTAACTTTGGCTGACCTTAGTACAACGTCATCGGGTGAAGCTGTGGGGAACAGTTGGTTTCTGTGCAGCAGAGTCTTTATTTTGGCTGGCAGTCTATTAACTCTGATAAGTGGGTAAGCTCATGCCAAGCAAAGTCAGGCACATCATGAGATTCTGCTTTGCCTGTATAGAGAAAGTAGGCTGAGAAACAGCTTTGTATGCTAATAAACAAGCAAACATATCGCAGAATTTTGGGCTGACCAATTCTGATTCTTGAGGAGTTGGACAACAGGACCCTCTCAGGTGTTTTGTTCCTCTCTCTCCCTTCTCTAGCTGTAGAGCTGTCCTGCGTTAGTAAGAATGGCGCTCTAGCTGTCAGAACCACCTTGAGCACAGCAGTCCACTGCTGTTTTCCCTAAGCTCTTGAGGGAAAGTTCTTGTTTCTTGTGAATACCTTCTTGGGACTGCACACTCTAGACTCCTTGAGCAACAACAGAATGACACTGAGAATTAGTGTCACTCCCGCCCAAAGGGTGTACAACAGCCATGACAAAAGGCTCTTGTTAGGCGGTGGTTGTGTGGTGCTTCTGGTTATTTTCTTTATCAGCAGCAGCAGTCGCTGGAGTTTAACAGTATTTGTTTACAGATTCAGGAAAAGAGCACTGCATTGTCAGTTTGGAAGGAACAGATTATTCCTTTTTCTAAGACCTTTACATTCCTAGATGGCTTACATCATGTACTGGGAATTGCATTCAAAGGCAGCTTGAATTCAGGTCAAGCTTTGCCTACTTGTAGTAGATGGATGTTACCGATAAAAACACCATGCAGAGATGTATTAAAGTTGCTTGAGTGAGTTGAGCTCACCGAGAATGGTAAAATATTTTTGCATTTATATGAAACAATATTTTGACAGATTCCTTGAGAAGTAAAGAAGCACAAAAGGAGACATTCCGTTCATTGAAAATAACTGGAACCACTGGCAAGAAGGAGCCACACTGTGCATCAAACAAGGAAACCATTTCCAGGTTATCAAAACATGCTGTTGAACTGAATTTTGTAGCGGCGTTTTCAAATGTACCATGGGATGCATCAAATCCAAGGATGCCTTTCCCGGTTCAAATGCTGTCCAGGATGAAAGGATCAGGGAAGGTAACGAAGGATGCACTGGGGAGAAGTCGTCCCTGATAGCAGTGAAGGTGGATGAGAAAAGTCCATCGAGCACTATAGTGCTAGACTATGCACACCGTCTCTCCCGAGAGATTCTTGATCAGGCGGTGAAACAGTGGGCAGTGACTGAAAGCAAATACAGTGACATCCCTTTCATTGAAAGCGATGTGCCCTGAGCCCTGCCTGGCAAGGACTGTCCTCGCAGCGAGTGTCCTGTCTGTTAAGCCGTTTCTATTTGGTACCAGTGCAAATCAAGTAAAATCAGCTGTGATTTGAGCATAATGCCACTACATGAATGTGTTTGCAAGAAGAGGCTGGAAAAAATTTGCCTTTTAATCTGTATTGCTGAGAAACTAATTGGATTACAGTAGAATCTATTAATCAGATGTCATTTGTTATCAGCCGTTTGTTCGAGTATATTCTGTCTTTGTATGTGTTGAATGTGTTAAAAACGGGGATGGGAAGATTGTGGCTGCTCTACTACTGTACAAGCACTGCCACAGAGGCCCCAAAGATACTTAACAATGATGTACGGATTATTTTTATGTACTGCATAAAAAAATCAGTGGCTTGTTTGTAGGTGAAAAGAGAAGAACTCAATACTCAGTAAATTTGTCCACGTTTTTGCTAAAATGAAACAAAGGTCTGCATGTAGCAGAGGTAACTGCTGTCATAATTTTTACTTTAATTGTTTGACCTCGCCAAGTCTGTAAACCACGAAATAACGAAACTTATCAGAAGCATTTTATAAAACCAAGTGGTATTCAGGGAACCATATGGATTATGATACTATTCAATTCCATTTTTAAGTGAACCAGTGAGAAACACTGCGATGTTGATAAACAGTGCGTTATCATTAACAGATGCTCTGGCTTCTGTAAGTGCGTGAAGCCTATTCTCTAAAATCCTGCAGTAAGATAGTTTAATGACATCTGATCACTGTGTTCAGACCAAAGCTGTTTGGGGTTTTTTTTTTTGTTTGTTTGGGGTTTTGTTGTTGGGATTTTTTTGGTGTTGGGCTGCTGGTTTGGGGGGAAGGGGTGTTGGGGGAGGGTGTTCTGGCTTTTTACTGTAACCCAGATAGGTGTGCAAAACCTGCTGATGCTAACTAGTGAAATGAATCTTCAAAGGCATAACGATGTTTTAGGACTACTTGTTTCATGGGAACTATGCCTGCATTACTCTAAAACTTCACTCTGAAGTAGCACCCTTGGAATAGTAGCCCTCCCTTCAGCTTCTGTAGGCTCATTGATTACTCGTTCGTAAAACTGTGGATGGCAATGCAGAAATGAGCTATAGGAACCTAAAGCCTGAGCAGTGCACTGAGATAGTGAATAAGCCTTAGGCCGGAAGCTAAAGGGCTACATTCTTTACTGATTTTATCTAGTTTTCGTCAACACAGTGCACCCTGCTCCTCCAGGACTTGCAGCCTGATCTGCTGTACTCTTAATTCAACAGAGGGATGAATTCATCATAGTCATCTTAAAGCTACAGTTCTGCTGAAATTTTATACAAAGTGAATGCCTTGTGAAAGCTTGGGGTTTTTAGCATCTGTTTGTTCCTCTTTTTTGTTATGGCCAGTTTAAAATCCATAGGTTGTTTTTTTTTCCTTAGATCAAAGTGCTTTCCATTTTGTGTTTTCATTTTATAGAAAAATGCTTTCCATACTGGCAAAAACTGTTACTATTTTTAAAAGGCAGATCTGTTAAATGCTGTAAAGTGTCATTTTTTTCAAGCAATGGGAGGCAAGCAGAAAGAGGACCGTGTAAATTGTTATTTTTAGCTCATTCTCAGACATAAGACAGTCTATGAATGGAGCCGTTGCACAGACTTCTGTGACACAAACTTAGTTCTTTGAAATTCACCTATATGGAAAGTGGTTGTATGGGAGTAAAAGGTGAAAAATGGTCCTTTGTAATAGAGCACGAGACTGTCATTGATTCACAGTGACCAGACTAGATCCTGCTATTAGACTGTTTTCAGGCTTTTGCTGAAAAAGGGAACAAAATCTGCTTACGTGGTAATGTCTTCTCCTCTGACATAATGTAGTCTTCTTTGAAGCCATATGTAAAGTGGGACTAAGGCATTATGGCCTATTTAAATTCTGCTGCTCACGGTGATGTTCCTTGAAGCTCTAAAGCATGTAAAACAGTAGATCATACCCTACATCTGCTCTGTGTAAAAAAAGGCCATGCCATATACTAGGATGAATGAAAAAGCAAAACCAAAACACTGATCAGATCAGTACACGTTAGTTGGGTATTGCTTAACAACAGTATTAAAGATTCCTGTTATTATAGCTAAAATAAAGCTTTATTCCAAAAAAAGGCCAACCTTCCTTTAACATTAGATTTGGCTCAAGAACGTTAACTGTCAATGACAGTAATNTTCCCTCCTGAATGCTTTAAGATTACAGCAGCTTCACTATGGCCTGGAGTGCAATTCCAGCTGGTTTATGAAGTGCAATTCCAGCTGGTTTATGATGCTTTCTATGGCATTGGCACTCAAGGAAAGCATGCAGTGAATGGAAAGCTTGCAATCAGGCTTACACACAACAGGGAGACAGCTTCTCATCAGGAAAACAATCTCTTCTGCAAGACACTGTCCTTAATAAATAATGCACCATCAATACTACTATCTGGTGAGAGACCAGAGATCTCTTTCTAGAGTTCTGCTGTATTTCTAATAGGCACAATAGATAATAATAAAAAATAAGATTTCTTTACCTAAATAAAATGACATCCGTTTACATACTATTAGGTTACTCTAAGCTGTGCTATAGTCTTATAAAGCCACTCATGGTGGCTTTCCAGCAAAGCTGCCACTGATTCTTTGATTTGATTTTGTATAATGAAGGCACTCCAGTACAGGACTGGCACACTCTGCAAAACCATTTACTTCTATTTAGGAGTTAAAAATACATCCGCTTTATATTTTCTCCAGGAAACGTAAGTATAGTCTGAGTGGGTACAATGTGACTGACTCGATATTCTAATAATGGTTCAAAATACATTAACTGCAGCACAACTTTGTAAAATTGACATTTCTGGAGTAAGACACATCAGTATTCCCAAATAAAACACACTACAGTATATTTTTACAATATTTTTTGTGGAAAATATTTTCTTGTGGACCAAATAAAAGTAAACTTACCATCTGCTTGTATGACTTTTATTTGATAAAAATGCACAGATTGGACAGGATCTTGTTACCATGAGTTTGGGATAATTTCTGTTCACATAAATTTTGGAAGCAACTGAGCATGCAAGTCAAAGTTTATTGATTTAGAACTGTACTCTTGCTAAAACGTTTTAAATTATCTTCCATCAGAGAAGGCATTATCATGCCTACTCCCTGGGGATTACTGTGTTTATCATTAAATATAGGCACTGAAGACTGCCTCTTTTGTGCAAAAACAATGGAATGAACCATTTAAGAAAAATTAAAAATAGCTCACGTTTAGGAATCTAAAACATATAAAAATTTAAAAAATAAGGGGTAGGTCTACATTTCTTGCAGAACCAGCGTGAGGTAGAAGTTCAAGTCGTCTTTTCTGAATTGCCCTAAAGGTATTCATTAAATCTCTCAGCTACTTTTGAAAATAAACTCAAGGACTGTCTCATAACAAATATGTACATAGTAATACTAACTCACAGCTGAAATTTAACAATCTTATCTCAAAGATTCTAGTGATGGAGCAAAGTGACTTTTTTTTTTTTACTTTGCTCTCCATTTTGCTCACCTCTAATTCTTTGAAAGTTACTCTAATCATTCACCTTGACGCCTGAATTTCCTGGCCTTTGTTTCTAGGCAACACCTTCTAGGAAGGAAGGTGCCTTAAGCCTGTGTAGACCATTACTGTTGGTAATAAAAATGGCACAATGTTGAAAACTCTGTAATGGTTCTGCTGTAGCTCTGACTTTTTGATTCCCCAGTGCTGATTACTGACTGTGGTATTTGAACAGAAGTTTCCATCCTTTAGTCTCAGTGGTTCATCTTCGGAGAAGCCAAAACTTGTGTTTGTGACTTGCCTCTAACTGTAGGAAACGATACTGATACATGATTTGTTTAACCATAAAATAGCATGCAGTCTTAATGTTGAAGGAAGGTTAGTACCTATGTGTTTCATAGACAATGGAAAAAAATAATTTTACCCTCCAAGACAATGATGCTTTTATTAAGGGGTTATGCCATATAACTTCAAGTATTACTATCAGAACCCAGCAACCTTTAATGCACATACCATGAGGAGTTTTTGATGTGCATTTAAATTCTGATCCCAAAGAATACATCTGTTAAGATATGCTGTGTTAAAAAACTGTATGACCCGTGTGTTCAAAAACTATACGACCCAGCAGACATTTCACATTTTCCCCTATTCATTAGCTTTGCTACGTATTGCTGTGCTCCCCCTACTATTCACACACTTTCCACCGAGCAGACACGGTGTTCTTGGGCACAAGTAAATGGGAACCCACACTCACGGGTTATCGATACACTCCAGCCACTTGCAGTACTAGGGCCAGGCTGACCTTGACCATTAAAACCATTAGACAATCACTAACATCAGCAGGAAATGTGCTGCTTAGTGTTCCCAGGATGGTCTGAGACAGTTATTTCTTCATGACTGCAGGACTAGAAGAAACTAGCAGGTTTTGAAATCAAGAAGACTAATTATGCAGTTCAATCAAACTTAATGGCGTTTAAAAAAAAAAAAAAAAACCCCACAATTGGTTTTACAAGGAAACAGAAGTGTACTCTAGGCTCTGGCAATATGATGTTTGAAAAAAACGAATAATGACCAAATGTTAAATCAATAGAACAATTTCTTGCTCTCAAACCAGTAATGTGTCGGTCTGATCTTTCATTTAGACGACTACTTAACACCGTGGATTTAGTATGTCTCGCATTTTCCTTTGTAGCTCTGACCGTTTAAAAGCTTTAAGTATATTCAATTTTATTGTATAGAGAAGAATCTGAGGCACAATTCCAACTTAACAGATCAGTGACAGAGCCAAACAACACAAAGATCTCCTGACTGTTTGCTTATTAGGTCATCCCTTAATTACACTCTCTCCCCCCAAAAGGGTCCTCCTAACATAAGGTGATGCAAAAAATTAAATGTTAATCACTGTGTAAAGCAGTAAAAAATAACGCTTTGCCTGGAAGTAATTTCCCCCCTTATTAATCAGAGATATGATTATTTTGCCATTACGGCAGCACAAGAGAATGTTCCTAAATGCAAAAAATCAGACTAGCTACAAGTCTTGTCAAACTTTATCCCACTACTATTCGTTTTTCTATCATGGAATTAAACAGATGTACAAGATGTCAACAGGCTTGATCTTTACAACTTGAGGTCGTTGTTTCCCAGTGGCTTAAAACAATCATCCACAAATTCATCACTGACTTCTTCTAGAGTAGCTGGCTTCCATCTGGGGGACTGGTCTTTGTCAATCAGCACTGTAACGTGGAGTATAAAAACACAAAAGTTATTTGTAAACTTTCTCTAATCAAGATGACTTCAGCTTTCATGAAGACAGACAACTACAGTGAGTACATGGGGAGAAAAATAAATATGCTCTGGAGAAGATAAGAGTTTTTCCAACAGATATATTTCTACTCTAATAAATAAACACTTGAGTTGTGACCTGTCTAGAGATGTATCTGCGAGTCGCCTGAGGATACGAGGAACAGTGGGTCACTTCAGAAGTAGCCCAAGCTTTGAAGGAATAGACCTGGAATTAATGCTTTCTGTTAGATCTACTAATCTGGCCTTTCTGTTTCTTCACATGAAATAGGAAATAATAGTTATGATGCTCCTTTTGGACAAGGGTTTTCATATCTCTGTGCAGATTGTAAGAGATGACTCAAAGCAGGTGTTAAATGCCTAATAATAAAGTAACTAATGAGGAAAGAGTAAAGCTTGAGTATCTTTGTGAGAAAATCCAGAGTATGTATTTCTAATTACTGCCAGATACAACAGACCTATGTACATTGAACTGTTAAGATCTGTATAACCATTGTACGTATACTTCACGCTGTATCCTGGGAAAGGCCTCACTAAAGATAAAATCATCAGTGAATGACTCGCACGTAAAAGTGTATCCTTGTATCACAGGAATGTTGAAGGCGTGTCAGCAAGAACAGCTGCACTACCAAACAATAAAATCACAAGAGAGAGTTTATTTGTGTGTAAAAACAACCAGTTGAATGGAATTCCAG